>JANPWX010000057.1:941189-1011903 GCA_024734555.1 Trochalopteron elliotii
AGCGCAGGTGCGTGCGGGAGGGAAGGCAGAGTCCCGTGTCAGGCACCCCGCGTACCGGGAGCCGGCCCGGGGCGAGGGTTAGAGGAGGCTCACAAGTGTGTAGTCGCTGTCGCAACAAAGGAACAAAACCCCCCAAAGTCATTAAGTGACAACAGAAAAACCAGCGGTCAAGCGGGAGGGAGTTTGCACATGCAGAATGTATCGAGTGGTAATGAGACCCTGCGGTTGTAACATCAGCTTTGATGTAAAATAAATGCCACTATCTGTGGAGGCATATATATTGGAGGTATAAAAAAAATTCCCGAAACCAAAACACACCCGCCCCCTTCCCCCCCCAAAATAACCCCACACAACCCACACCAAAAGAAACCACCAACCACACAAAACTCCTCCAGTTAAGTGCCAAATGAGCTTGGCATTTTAAATTTGTAACCTGCTGGTCATGAAGAAAATGCAGGGAATAAAATAGTTCAGCGGATGAAGATGAGGGTTCTAGTGGTGAGGTTGTCCAAGGGTTTGATGCTCATTGTTTCCTGCGAGGCCAAAGGCTGCCAGTCAGGAAACTTTCAGGAGTGCAAAGGTTACAAGAACACGGGAAAAATGTCCTTCAGATATTTGCATTCAAAGGAAGATCTTGAAAGAAATTCCGATTGGTATTTTGCATGTGTTTTTCCCTTCATTATATTAATAGACACCTCTTTCCATTTTTAATACCTACTATTTTGAGGAACTCTAGTTTTCAGATATTTGCTAGCCAAGGCAGTGCAAGGATTGTTAGTTTGCTTACTGCATTATTGTATTTACTTAAATGTATTGTAAATTATTAATGGCATCATTAATGACAAGTTATGTTTCATTCCTGTTTAGATAAAATTCTGAAGGCACTGGAAGAAAAGAAGATACAAAGCATGAAAGCAATGCAGAACCTGAAGTAATGTCCACCAACACACTGAGGATTATTTCAGCTGAATATTTTGCCACTATCACTGTGGAGTGTTTTAATGGGTCTTCAATACTGGGTTTCTATTCACTATGTACTGTTCTCCTGCCAAATTAAAAATATAGCATGTTTTTGATTTTTTTTGTATACTTTTCTGGTACTGGTTACTGATAACTCTACTGTGTATTTTAACCTTTTTCTTTTTTCCCTCCCATTACTTTATGCAGGATATATATAATACTTTCTTCAAAAACACTAAAAAATTAACACTGTTTTTTGTCAGGATTCTCAGCAGTCCTTATCTGTAGCTGGGAAACACGGAAATGGCAATATAAAATATGGTTGGGTTTTGTTTTGTTTTAGTTCTAAGTACATTAAGTGCAATTTTGAGTAAATAGGTATGGCCAGAAGTCCTAAGCCTCTAAACCAGCTTAAAAAAACCTACTTTCATGTTAGCATAAAAATCTTTGTTACAATCACAGTATATTCCTTTATTGTCTTTAGTGTACCACAAAATTACAGAAGTTGTGGCTTGAGTTGGTTTTTAGCAGAGCAGTCACACGACATTGACTGTCACCTGACACTTTATTGTAGTTTTTAGGAATAACAGTGCCTAGGCTAAAGCCCGTGGCAGCTTTTGAAGTGACAACATCCTTATGTTTGGAAGGCAGGTGAATAAAAAAGGATGCAGGCAGAGATGGGAGACTGAAGATCTGGACAACATTTAGCATTCAAAAATAATGCCACACATTAATTCAACACCACAAAGTAGTAAATAGGTTCATCAGACTGATAAAAAAAATACTGATTACTTTTTCCTTTTTCATTTCCAGAGCAGTAGGTGGCAGCATGAAATAATAAAGTTACCGACCCTGGAGCTGCAATATTTTGGCAAAGAGCTTGATTTTTAAAGAGTAATATTTTAATCCTTGTTTTTCTAAACTGTGTTCAAATTGCTTGGCTGTGAAATGTTTTAACACAATAAGAGATCAAAATTTTATTTTCTCTTACTGCATGTTGCAGCATTCATCCTTATACTGCCTCAGTCTTTCCAGCCAGATTTTGATCTACAAGGTTTATATTAAAAAAAGAAAAGAAATCTAGTTTATAGCTCCCATTTGTCAGTCATCAAACTGTAGCAATCGCATTTTAATGTGATTACAAATGGACACCAGAACACTTTGGAAATCTGGGCTTCAGTGTTTCACTGCTCCCTCTGCAGAAAGAGGATAAAAAGTCCCTCAAAGGGTTTTGAGGCTTAAGCAGAAATGGTTAATTATTGAGAAAATGTGAGTGGTTAAACTGAATTGTCATTTACTATGAAAATGAGAATTATGTTAGTGCCCAAAATAAACACCGGAAAACAAATTTGGATTGGACAAAAAAGGGCCAATGCACAGAGGCCTTCAAAGGCTTTGTGCAGAAGTGAGAGCTTTAAAATCAAGTTAGGTATCAGAGGAACTGTCTTCATTTTCCCAATCTCCAGATCAATTTCATTCCTAAACCACCCTAATTTTTCCAAGGTTATTGCAATGCCCTACACAGGTTTCCACTACATGGAATTGCTGCTTCCTAACAATTACTTCTCAGCTTTTACCAAGTCTTTCTCTTTACGTCCAGCTCTCATCAGCCCTTATTCACTCAGGTTTTCTTGGCTTAAACAGAGCTGCTTTTCATGGCACAGAGTTTAAATATTTTCCATCTGTTCTGTTTTTCGTATGGCCTTTATGTTGAAAGAGCACTTAGGGTTTAATTACTGGGTGATAACACAAGGAATAATGTTAGTTAATTTGTAATCTCAGTTAGAGTTGCCTGGGGACACACATCTCCTGAAAAAATCATCTGGATCATTTAGCAGGATGGTTACCCTTGGCCAGTGTCACCCTGGTGTCACAGCACTCCTCCATCAGGTCAAAACCCTTTCTCTAGAAAAAAACCAGGCTATTGATACATAATGGCACATATGGTGATTTTCATTTGGCCCTAAACATTTTACTTACCTTTACTTTTCTGCTCTGCTTCCACCTGGCCTTGTTAAATCCAGTCATTTGCTCTCATCTGAGGGCTTATGGTTTCATCTCAAAGCTGATCTGTTTATGGTTTCTTTTGTAAAAATTAAGCCATGTATTAGACAAAATAGAACAGCATTCTTACTGCATTTTCTTTTGTTCATAAGGAATATGTCATTCGTTTTTTTAATTGTTTCTGTTCTCCTAGATTGCTCAAGGGAGGCTAAACCTGAGATTTAGATGCTGGCACAGTTCAGAGCTCATTCATGTAGCTGCCTTGTGACTCAACAAATCTATCCCCGTTGCATTCAAGAAAGAAATTTTAGGCTACAAATTTGATTCATAGGCAGAATGAACATCAAAACATCACTAGGTTGCTCCCATTTTCCAATCCTAGACAAAGCAAGCCTCTCAAAAAACAGTGACACAGCTCCACAACCAGCCTGAGGGCTGAGCAGTGAAACAGCCATGCCTGCACCTGCAGGGACACCCTGGTGCTGCTCAAGGAGAGCCCTCAGGTCTCACTTCTGAAACCTCAAATGGCCTTGGCTGCTTTATGATGGGAAAAATGAGATGCAAAGCTATTCAAGAACCAGAATGCATTTCAGCTTTAAATTATTTTGCACCAAACAGTTGGGTCCATTAAATTTCAGACTGCTGTGTTTGAGTTTGCCACATTAAAATTCTCCAAATAGATATTGAGCCTTATTACAATGGATCATTAGAATTTAAATTAATCTTCAAGTCAAGCTGCCTTAATTAGTTCAGGGACAGATTAGAAAGGAAATCCAAAAGCAGTAAGCCATCATGAGATGATTTTTTTTTCTGTTTTCAGCAGCATGTGCTGCATCTTAGATTCACGTGCCCTGGAAATTCAGAGCTAATATCTCAACATGAAGTAAGGAAATTGAGCAGCATTTAACTCTGGGAAACTTGTCCTCTTTTGTTTGTTTGGCAGGTAGAGTTCTTTTAAGGTTGCTGACATCTAGATATTGAATCAAGGAGCTGCCAATCAGGAAGCAAGTCCATAAGTGTTGCATTTATCTTTTCCAAGGAAACATATAATTATTAATAACACGAGTCAGTTGAGTTCTGCTACACACTAAAAACACACATTTGTGAAATAGGCTCAGATTTAAGTGTATGTTGAGGAAAGCCAGAACAACGCCTTGAGGCAGTTTCAGTACTCACAGTCACAGCATGTATATAAAATACATAAATACATATATACATTTAAAAAATTATATCTTAACTAGGCCATCTGTCTAGTACCTTAGTAGTGATACATACACTAGGAAGTTCATTTATCCTCTATTTTTGGAACATCCTTTCCTGCCTCTTTTTTCCTCTGAAACCACAAAGTAGTAGTAAAGGAACTTTTTATTCCAAATTTCTTGTGTCACAAATTACACAAAAACAGCCCTGTCAAAAGGTGCATTTTCCTCTTACTTCAGACTGACAGTGCAAAACCTAGGCCTGAGTAAATAGTATTGAAAACCACAAAAAAACTGGATCTAAAGAGGAGGACACAGCAGGGACAACCAATAAGTAGCAACACAGATTTTAAGACATATTTTATTTCATGTGCAAAATTGCCAAGGAAAACACGTGTACAACTTCAGCTAAGCTATAGCCACTAACATGAAAGGAACTATTCTATGTACTCGTAAGCTTTATTTCTAGAATCACCCTATGGCTCAGAGTAAAAACATAATAATTTGGTAATGACCCAGAACATTTTAAATCCCTCCTTTTCAGCCATATATAAAATTCTACCATCAGCATGTAGTTTTACATAACAGGTCTTGGAGATTTTCCTGCTGATTGCATAGTATAAAATTTTAATTATTTATTTTCTTCTTCTCTCAGTTTAATCCTTAGACTCGGCTTTAAATTTGCTCTCAATTTTGCAGCTTCAGAAAATTAATTTTCCCACTTACAGCTGAAAATTTCACAGACACAGCCATTACAATTCAGTTGAATCAAGCTGTGAACACCAAAGATAACATGGATATTTGTAATCATGCAGAGCTAGTCCTTTCCATAATTCAAGGATATAAGAAAAGTTCATTTCCTTGGAAAGTGAGATCTGTTGCCTGGGAAGTGAGGCAGTTTACTGATATAAATTCTGTAAATCTCTGTAAAAAAGTCTAGAGGCTGTTATTGGAAAGGCTTCCTAGAATATATTGAAATATTATCAAGAGGTGTTTTTTTTTCCCTTGTAAATTCATGTCTATTAAAATGCTACCATAGGAACAGGTAATTTATAGTCCTGAACAATTCCCAAAGCTCCATGAAGTAATGAATAGTGCTTCTCACTGAAGCATCCACTGCAGTCCAGGGTTGGTATTTCAGCAGTGCAGTGAGGAGAGACAGTCCCTTCACCCTGCCCTACAGATGGGACACTGAGGCACAGACACGTTTTGGACCAATCCAAAATCCTGAAGAAAAGCAAACTGACCTTCCATCTCCCAATTTCCAAGCCACCCATAACCAGACAGCATCCTTCCTCTCTTGGCACAGTTTTAAGACACTTGTGATGGCATAATTTACTGGGGGGTTACTGTTTCAGTCCTGTTCTCCTTGAAGGGCACAGGTGTTTTGCCAGTAATTTCAGTGGAAAATGTTGCCTAACGTGGGAAATGGATTTGTAGAGAATTCTCAAAGCCTGACAGAAGGCTCACATAGGATGCATCTGTATGCAAACTTTGAGATAAAAAATACTGACTTAGAAATGCCATGGAATAGGACAGACACTGTTGAGAGAGAAATGGAACTAGAAACAAGTTTCAAATGATGGCCTCGCAAATAGACTAGATACTTTGGAGAAATAAAACTATGAAAATATATTGCAGTAGGACCCACAAAAGGTAATTTTAGATGATTGGCTTTAAAGCACTAGCACCATTGTGTGGCAAAAGCTGATAGGCCAAAAAATGCTTATAATGTGTTGTAATTAGGAAATAGTTTGGATTCTGATTGTGATGGCATGAATTGTAACATCTGCATTGTCTCACCCTTCTCATGAGACTAAAAATGGTATAAAAGTCTTTTAAATGCCTCTCAGTTGTCCCATCTCTAAGTCAGAAAAAGGTATAATCCAACAACCTACAGCTGTGTTTTGCCTGAACACTAACAGGAGAACACACAAAGCACAAACGTGGGCTGAAGCCATGCAATGCCATGGCTATTTAAAAATTCTGTCTCCTGTTGGTTGCAGCTTCTGTCACACCAGCAGCCTGTCAGCAAGGTCAAGAGTGCACTTCTTTGTGTACACGATGGAAAAGTCAAATTCAGAATGCACAGTGATGGCAGGAAATGAAAATAAAAAGTCAAAAAGCACAGGAATATCTGTGCTGGACAAACATGAGACTCAAAGGACAGCCCAGAACTGACCCTTTGGTTGGGTCTGAGCTGTTTCTGTTGGGTTGCTAAATCCTGCATCAAAATGTAAGCCTCAGCAAGATGGGTTCTATCATATCTTCCAAAAGTCTTGGCTTTGCTCGTATTTTTTTCCTATCAAATATGACACTGAATACAGCTTGCAGAATTCATCACCAGGATGAAGTGAAAAAGCCTTCCCAGTCTCTTTGTCATAGAAAGAAATACTAAAATATGGTTGGTGTAGGATAAAGTGTTTGGGGTTTTTCCTCATTGCAGTGTGGAGAATATCAGATAAAGATTGGGATAAAGAATAAACTTCAGGTTTACTTACATCCAGATCTCCTTGCCAGATACACAAGACCTTAACTGATGCCACTGTGCTTGTTACAGTGTTTAGAGTGGTTTACACAGCACAGAAATGCTCTGGGCTCCAGTGAAGAGGGAATACTTTGGAAGAGAAATTCACCTGCTCTCTAAACATTTGTACTCAGTGGAATGACCTTTCTTTGGGATTTACAGTCCTTTGCAGCCATTGTTGCCCAGCAGGTAAATGTGCGTTTATAAAGTTGCAAAATTATTTACAGAATGCAATAAAGTAACACCTTGCTCCTTGGGCATGAATTGAATGTGGAAAATTCATGAAGTCAGACTTCGTAAAAGAAGAATTATTTTTAAAAAGTGGAAAAAAAAAAAAAAAGAAATAAACCCCACCAAATTCCTGAAACACCTCTTCATGGTACTTGTAATTATTTTCAAGATATCTATTATATATTTGACCACCTAACTATTTAAAGCCCATTCCTCATCTTTCATGAGCTTCATAACAGAATGACTCTGAGATTTATCTCTTCATTACTGCCTCTGTACCCCTTAAGGAACCTGAAATGAATGGGGACAAATTGAGGGACAAATAGAATCAGTTTTGAAAAAATATTTTTTTGACACACAGAGATATATACACACATGAATATGGTACAATATCCATAAGAATATGGTCTTAAGGTGATTTTAAAAGCATGAAATATTATGCGATTTTGGGACATTTCAGCTGTTTTTAAAATCAGGACCTAAAGCACCTTGTACAATGCAATTATTCTCAGTAGAGATTCTGCAGTATTGACCAGCTTTGCCTTTATGGCTTGGCCACCTTGAAAGATTTTTAAAGAGCAAGTCAGTATGCACTTTCTTTACTGACCTATGTATAAATCTCACCTCCACAAGCTGAGTTTTGCATTATTCATTTCTGAGAGGAAGGCAAAAGTTTTTTTAAAAAAACATTCACAAAGAGTACTCTTATCCTTAAAAATGAAAAAACAACAACAACAACAACAACTTGAATTATTTTGATAAACAAAAAAGAAAGCTGTGGCTCATTCCTGGAGTTAAAAATTAACCCATGAAGGGAAAGCTGCCAAACACAAGCATTTTCTAGTAGGTAGGAGTGACATGCAAGGTCCCTCTCCCTCTGCCATTTCATGTCAGTGAGGGCTGGGAAGCCACTGGGATTTGTTAATGGATAAGAAATGCAAGACCAGGACAATAACTGGATGGACACAGTGTTTGGGGCTGCTGGGATGAACAGGGGCAGCAAAATGGAGTGACTTCTGCGAGCTCAGAAACTTGCTGTTTTCAAACTCCCTCAGACTTCTAGAAGCTGGCAGTCAGCTCTTATATTGGCAATGCAGGGCTAAAACAACACACATGAAAATGTGGTTAATTCTTTAACAGTCAAACGTCCTGAAATGTAATGGAAACTGTGGTCAGCTTGATATGTATCAGCCCTTAAACAAAATATTTCTGCCACTCAACCCAATGTTGCATTTTCTAGCTGCCTCTCATTTTTATCTTACACTTCTTATGTGTCTCATCTTTCAAAGAGAGTCTGAAAAAGAAATGCTCACTGCTTAAGATAATATCCTCATTTCTATATATAGGGTTTGCATGCACTCCTATCAAGTTCTACCCATAATATTATGACGTACAAATATTACTCATGTTTCTAGACTGAGTGCTAGAGCTTCTCTCCAGTACAGATAACATGTCAAGAAATGACTGCCAACAATTTCCCTTTTATCCTTTTAAAGTTACTGTTCTGCTGATGCTAATAAATGTCACATGTAGCTTTTTTTCCAGCTGAAAGTGGCTGAGTACACAGGTACCAAGAAGGAATTTTATGTTGTTCCATTTGCAACTGTTTATACTGATGATTTACAAATCTGAAGACAGATATTAGTCAGAACATCAACATTTTGGGTACAGAATAAACAGTACTTTCACCTAAACATTTAACATATCTTTAAAGAAAACTGGGGCATTGAGTAGAAAAAGCTAAATTACTACTTTTTTCTCAGTAAAAATGGCATGGATATATCTGGACGAGGTTGTAACTTCAAACACAAATACTTTCTTCTTTGAAATCAGTATTGAAAAACTATATTGTAATTGTAGCCATACAAAATGTTTATTATATTACAAATTATTTGTACACTATATTTTCACTTTATCATTGCTTTGTGCTCAGACAGTATAAATATTACAGCATGATTTTTCTTTCCCAGGAATGTCCTAACTGTCTTGATATAATCTTACTTTATACTTAAAAAAAAAAAATACAGAAACATATTACAAACAGGATAAAAAGGCATCATGAATGAAGAATGTAAGATGGTTTTCTGAATAAAGTGCACCACAATGGTTTCAGAGTGATGGTTCAGGAAATATTCAATAGACTGCACATCATCCATAATAATACCAAACAAAATTAATTTTGAAACTCTAACAGGTCTTCCTCAGCAGTATGAAGAGTACTTTGTTTAACTTTCCTGAAATGGTATTCTTTCTAGAAGGCTATTTAAATGCTTTTCTTTGGGGGTTTTCTGTTTTCTACAGACATCCAAACCCTGCACATGTCTGTATTTTCCAAAAATTTTAGCTTCCAGTATGGCAAGATACAAGATTCATTGTGTAAGATATATGAGACTTTACCCTCACATATTTTTCAGCAGAACTATTAAATTTAAGAATGGGAACAGACTTACAAACAGAGTTTAGTGTCCAAAACAGAGTTAAGTGTCCAAAAGATGCTGTATAAAACTGGAATGCTCTGCTTCCTGTGATTTTTTTGGGAATACATTGTCACATTACCCTTTCCACTTCTATGGCTTCAGCGTGCCCATCCACAGGATTGTGGCTGCTTCCTTAATTTCAGCCTCAGGATAATTCTGCAAAAGTGAAATCTGGGCTAGAGAAATTTATTATACAGCACATTTCACCCCCATTGCTTAGAAGGGCCCATTTACTTGCAAAATTTCACTGGGGTACAGAGAATAATCATTTAAAAACTGAGATAATAAAGCAGATGCAAAATGTGGCTGACACGACCTGGTGTAGGTTTCACTTCCCAGGTTAGGTCAAGCCAGCTGTGAACCAGCTTAGGCTAAATAAAAGTCAGCTCCTCTTTCATTATGTCTGCATTTATGTTGCAGTGATCCAAATGACTGAAAAATAAACAGAATTCTCTTCAAGGGGTCTAGTGAAATCTGCTTTTATAGACAAAGCCCAATAGAGAAACTCCAAGCCTTGCTCTCAGTGAATGAAATTTCCACTGAAGCCAACCAGAACCAGTCTTTCTGTGGCACGCTGAGTTTTTTTTCAGTTGTTATTCTAAAGTGTGATGCTCTTAGCCAGCTATTAATTCGACCCAATTTGGCTGTGTTGTGTTACACTGAAAATATCAGTATTATCTGCTGACAGGTAACTGAGACAGCAGCCAGCCTTTACTAGACTTGTATTTATATGAAAAATTGAGTTTCTTTGGTTGTTTAGTAGCCAAGTCACCCAATTGTATATTTGTGTACTCCAGACATAGCATGTTTATATTGATCAGTAAAATTACCAGAGGATTTTTCTTTCTTCCTTTTTTTCCTTATCCACTTCATTTATGGAAATTTTCTGACTATAGCAGACTAGTCACTTATATAAATATACAGCACATATATACATAGAAATTACAAAAATACATTTTTATTTATATCTGATTTTAAATAATAAAAATTAAATTTCACATTTATTGAAAGATTAACTAGCATTCCAAACGCTTCTGCAATATTCAGGGTACTAGAGCAGAAGGTGTCTGTATATTCTAGGATAATTACGCATCACAGTCTCAATCAGGGTTTATAATATAATTATTAGGGGGAAAAATAGCTCTGTTTAAAAGTTTGTGCTTCATCAATTTCTTCTTCTATCCCCTATTCTAGTCTTCTCTCTCCTTCTCTCAATTTACTGATGGCCAAAAAGCTAAACCAAGTTCCCTTTCCCACATCAGTTAAGACCAAAGAAACTCAGGGAAATGAAATGATCAGACAAAATAGTAATTGAGGATAACTAAATAACCGACTGAAATGAAGGACATTACCTTTAACTCCAGCTGACATCAAACACGCCCAACACAACAGATTTTGCAACAACTTCAGTTCCTGGAGCTAATTGCTGAAGGAACTGAAAACAATTGTTCATGACCTCCAACTAGTTTGTACAACTGCAAAATATTAACTACTGTCCCATCCAAGTGGTTTGATTTTCTTTTGGGATTGGATTCCTACCACAATGCAGCGTAACAATCAGTGACCTTTATCTTGCACAATATAAAGTCGACATCATTT
Source organism: Trochalopteron elliotii (assembly GCA_024734555.1). Classification (NCBI taxonomy): domain Eukaryota; kingdom Metazoa; phylum Chordata; class Aves; order Passeriformes; family Leiothrichidae; genus Trochalopteron; species Trochalopteron elliotii. Next base: position 952,187 of record JANPWX010000057.1, read on the forward strand.
CTGGCAATGCTCTCTTTTTCACAGAACATTAGTATTTTTGTTAATCCATGTAACTGTTAACTTATTTACATGTTAATATAGTAATTAGGTCCTCTACATTCAGAACTTCCTGGGTGCGCATTCGCTGTGCCAGCGCAATCAAAATCAACTGCAGCTTCAGGTAGCACTTTCTGGCATCACTTTAGTAGATAGCACTGTTAAAGAAAAAAGAAAAAAAGCACTGTGTTGAACAGAGGCTTCCTTGTCCAAGCAAGTGTATTCATTTTTTCCAGGCTGGAAGGATTTAAAGGTCTCAGGTTTACCAGCTTCACATGCATTCAGAGTGAAAAGCCCGATTATAGGGCAAACACGAAAAACCTTTCTTCAATTCTCTTGGAAGCTTTTAGCACCAATATCCTTTGTTGGCTCTTCATGCACTGTATTCTCTCACACTGAAAAAATCTCCTCCACAACTCATCAGGGACCAGGTAGCCACCAAATATCGAAATGGCATTCATCTTCTTCACAGTCCTCTCTTCTTTCACTTCTTTGTACTGTTAATAGGATGAAGAGACTCTGAGCTATTTACAGGACTTTTATTTGTATTACTTAATCATGTTGAATTCTTTTGGTTTGAATACAGTCTCTGGGATGAAAAGGCTGAAATGACTCTGCATTGCTGGAATCAGCACTCCTTATACAATGTCCCACAGCAAACAAATTAACATGGCCACTGCCATGCCAGCCGTGGCCTTCAGCAAACCCTGTTCTGCAGGTTTTTTCTTCTTGAATCAAAGTTTTGGCATGCAGAAGTTATTTTCAGCAGCTCCACCTCTGGGCCTGCAAATGGAACTTCTTGTGGAGCAGACACGTTCAGCAGCATCTTTAGTGATGATGGGTCACCATACGAGAGCAAAGTGACAAACAATTGCATATGGTCGATTTCATCAGTATGAAACAGTTTCCTGGCAGCTTTTCCTTAGCTGGAAAGCAGAATTTCATGTCTTCAGAGTCCCGTTGCTCTGCTTTAAGTCATTTCCTAGCGTTGACTTTTCAGACAGATTAAAATGCCATTGCTTTGGCACAATTCACAGGAAGTCTGTAGCTGAAAATTAAAGGAGTTGCTTTCTTGGTTACTCCAGGTCGCAAGATACAAACACGGTGCACAGAAGATATGTTAGACCTGGAACTCAAACATATCTGTCTGCTTCTTGGCCAGCTTGGCCACCTCTTCTCGTATTGCCTTGACGAGGGCGGCGGTGGAGATGTTGGTGAGCGGCGCCTCCGAGGGGTCGTTGTCGGCCAGGCTCTGCTGTGAGGCGGCGGCGGAGGCCAGCGGGGCCTGCTCCAGGCTGGGGTGCAGGCTGCCCTGCTGGCTGTACTGCCGGGGCAGCCGGGATGGGGAGCTGTGCTGGTACCGGGGCCGCGGGTATGCCTCGATGTAGCCGGGAAGTGGGACCTGCGAAGGAATTGCAGAGAATTACACGGAACGATCGGCCCTCGGTGCCGCCTGCAGGGGACCACAGACCTCCCCGGGGCACTGTCAGGTGTGACAGCGAGGGCCAAACTGAGGGAATGCAAACCTCAGAATTCCCAACTTCTGCTTACAAATGCCTGTCCTGGCATGTGCCATTTATGGGCGTGTCAATGTCCCAGCTGTGGCAGCAAAAACACCTGCTTGTCCTCGTTTGTTGTCACCTCCTCATTTATCGTCACCTCCAAAAGTCCAAGGGAAAAGGTTTTTCTGAAAGTGTGCTCTCTGCTTAGCAAACACTTTGGTTTTGAACAAACAGCATGATTTTAGTACACCAAAAAGCCTAGAGCAGAAAAGCAAGGTTCTCTGATTTGCAGCCACTGTCTAATCCAAGCCAGCCAAGTGTCTGGTGTCACTAAGAGAAACTCACCAGATCAGACAACAGGGATAAGCTCAGGTGCACCAGCTTGGAAACTCGAAACTCAAAGGGATGTCTGACTGCTCAGAAGTGTCAGGATTTCTGGTCATGTTTAACAGAATTACACGAGGGATTCATAAGTTTTGTAACTTCACAGATTCCAGCCCCGTGTTATACCAACTAAAACTAAAACAATGGCATAGGCCCTTTAGTCACAGTGAGAGATTAAATTTCTTTCACAAATCAATGAGCCACGATACCAGTCTTTTTTGGCACTCAGAAGGTTTTAATGCATCAAATAAAAAATAGTATTTATGATATCCAAAAGTCCATAAAACAGGAATCTACAGGCCTTAATTTAGATGAAGGCTTTATGCCTGAAGCCTGACCATTAGGGTTTACACATCCTCTACACAGCCTTGGGTATCAATCAAATGCTGGAGAGAATGGCAAACATGTTCACTGTGGTGTGATGAGACAAATGTAGGAAGCAGGTAAGACCTGAAAGGGGTCATTAGATGTAGGCATCTCTGTTTAGTTCACAACAGGCTCTGCAAAAGGTGATTTTACCAGAACATGTGAACACACCACTAGAGGCCACCAAGTTACTGTTTTCACTAAGCAGCATCCAGCAGTTGGGAAAATAAGTGTTTTGTGGATACAGTTGTCTTGTCCCACAGAACTTAGTGTTTCAATACTTACCATTTGTCTCAGAGAATAATATAGTACAGTAATTGAGCTTATAAAATGATTCCTTGTTGTCAAATTTTCTGTTTCCTCTACTCCCTTGTTTACAGTCTAGGCTAGCAGAAATGTGTGAAAAATAAAGAATCTGATAGATATTAGGCCTCTGTTCTCAATAATTATAAGAAAATCTTGGAAGTGTGATCAAGCTATAATCTAGAGGCTCAGAAACCAGACCACGTCCAGAAATTCAAACCCTGAGTATTACTTCAGATCTTTATGCTATTCACCTTTATTCAGGCTTTCTGACTGTGCTATGCTGCTAATGCTCTTACTAGCTCCTCTAGTCATGATTTGCAAATAAAGACACTTTCTTGACAGATTTGCAAATTCATTGTAGAAGCTGCAGTAGTTTCTGCATTTTTATCTCTTCTGCAAAGCCACCGGAGGGCTGAAAATCTGAGTAACAAGGAGTTGTTAAAGCTCTGCCATGGGTAAGTGAAGTCAGAAGGGACATTTGAATTCTATATTGCCATGGTTATTTTTCAGGCAGATTCTTACACCCCTCTCCATTCCTCTTTCCCTGAAGATAAGGAAAACCACAACAGGGTTATACTTTTCTCCTTCCAGAGGAAGGAGCTGAGGGCTGGAGACTTGGTTTGCAGTTTTGACTTGTTTGTTTCAGTCTGCACTTTTGTCAAGTGATACCTGACTCTTTTTCCACTCTTTTTACTCTGCAGCCAAGAGTAGGGATACAAAAGGGAGAATGAATGGAAGACAAGTAAAATTTTCTTATTTGTTCCGTGGGGTTTTTTTCTTCCTTCTTAGAGAAAAAGTTTAAAATCATTGCTAAGATACAATGGGCCTCCTGGATTTAAGATGTCAGAAGGGTTAAAAACACACATAAAACAAATAAATAAACAAAAACCAAACACCAAAACAACAACAACAACAAAGGAAAATAAAGCTTTTCGTGCTATAAAAGGCACCTCTGAAAAGAAAATTTATACCAGAGCATCACAAGCCTCCAGATGTCAGGAGCATGTCAGCAGTTGTGCTCAGCTTACAAATGAACAGCTTTTTTTCTGACAGTTCAGCCTTCAAATTCAGACTTGCATCTCAAAGTCACACTGGATTCCTTTCCTCACAGGCATTGGGAGCAGCAATAAAGAGTGAACAACAAAAAGCTGCCCCCTGGAACATTGATATGACTGTGTTGTCTCTTGCTTAGTTGCTCAAAGCCAACTTAGATTTCAACTGCAATTCATTAAAATGTTCTGTTGACGATTTGCACAAGGAAATTGAATCTATCTCCCAGGTTTTTCAACCAGAGTGGTTCTGCATAAATACCAGATGTGAGCTCAAGCAGAAGAATTGATCTTTTCTTCCCTAGTGTAAAAAAAGCCCTACATTTGAGAAATTGTTTCAAACATGATAAACTACTGCAATTAATTTCAGGATGTTTCAACTTCAGTTCTTTGAAATGTAGGTTTACTTTGGGCTAAAAATTACATCTGTTCTAGTCTGGCATTGTGCAATTAATTATTTAATTTATGATCTGTCACTCCAGCCTTTGGGAGGATTTGAAACACTGCACAGCAGGACTGCAGCTGTGCTTGGGAGGTAAGATTTGGAAGCCAGGCTGTCTTGAGAGAAGCCTCCAAGAGGGTAAGATGCTTCCCCAGCTTTCAAACAGCTCAGGGCTGCCTTGAGATACAGCATCACCTTCTCCTGACACGTCTATCCAAAAATTTAACCTTTCTTGGGAAAGAAAAATGACATCTAGCCTACCCACTTTAAACATGTGCCAGGTCCTAACCTAGTGAATGATTCCACCCTCTAAAGACCTTGCTTACAGTTCATGTTCTGAACAGCTGAAGTATCTGTGCCAACTCTTACGGCTTTTCACTACTAGAGATTATTCCCATTCAAGGAAAAATAATCCTTTTCAGCTTCTTTGTAGACCAGTGAAGAATTGCTGAAAACCCCTGCTGTGCAAAACACAGAAAACACAGGTGGTTAGAAAAGCAAGGATGCTTACAGAGTCTGCCCACTGCCCTGGCAACTCATTCTCTCCAGCATAGGGCATCCAGGCTTGGTTCCTGTAGGCAGTGGGAGGAGTTGGGATAAAATAGCCCGTGAAGCCAGGTCGGTTTGCTGGAATGGCAAACACTGCTGGTACCGTGTTTCCTGTCAAATAAAAAAACAGTAGGCATCATTAATAGCTGAGATTTTCAGCTGTAAGTCAGAAGATAGTGCTTATGAAATATAGGCTTCATGTTGTTTGTTGGGGTTTTTTGTTTGGGGCTTTGGGTTTGGTTTTTTTATTCCACCCTCTGACTAGAGCATCTTCATAATGCTGGGAAATACTGGAGAAGGCAAGATTTGCAGTTGTCCTCATAACCATGTACAGCCTTCAGGCAAAGAGTCCCTAGGACTTGATCCTTGTAACAAATGATCTTTGCCAAAACTTCGATTCACTAGAGAAAATGCTTTTTTCCCCTTAAGTTTGCTTCCTTGTATTCAATTTCCAGCTGTTGTTACCATGAGTTTAAGTGTAATGCACCTTTCTTTTCACAGTTTACCCTCTCTTCCTTAATATCTCTAGGCAAAAAACCTACAAAAACAAGTGACTGATATGTTTAACAGTCTGTACTCTCAACATTTCCATCATAAAACTTCAATTCTTCTGCAAAAAAATACTAAGGTTCTACCTGCTCAGTTCCTTTCCCAAGAACAGTCTATGACTGCCATAAATTACACGGCTACAACTTCAATAAATATTTGTTGATTCCAAATCTGGTTTATCACCTCTTGATTAAGATGCATGCATAGGAATATCCAGGAAGCCTCTTGGATTAAAGTCACACTCCAATTTGTGTGGAAGGAGCCAGCCATGCTGGCATAAGTTTCAGCCAAATCTCTGGATACGGTCACATCTGCTTTCAGGGAAGGTTTATTCCTGTGACCCACAGAGATGCAGAGAACAATTTGGTACAGAGATTATCCACGGGCTATAACTGGGCTGTCTGGAAGACCAGCATCCTAATGTGCATATTTCCCTTGAGATTTGCTATCATAACTCCATGTATTTGCCTAGTTAAAAATAGAATACAAACAGCTTTCTTGCCCAGTTAAGTTTTCCTTCCTCTAGTGTCTATGTAAATGTCTATGCAAAGACAGACTCCAGCAGTGAATCACCAACATCACACTGAGGGCGTGAAATCCTCATCCCTAAATCCTGGATGGGACAGCTGCATATCATCTTTATCAATTATTAGGTTTTTAGTTTATTCAGTTATACTACATGGGGCATGTATTTTACTTTTCAGATTCACAGAATATAGCAAAAATAACATAATTTACGTGAAAGCAGAAGGCCACTAAATCCTTTAAAAACACAACAAAGTACAACTCCAACATTTTCACTAAGGAATGGAAGCACAGAAACATTACGCAGCTGGGCAGATTTTCTGTACTAGAATCAATGCAGAGAAAATAAAATTTCTCCCCCTTCCAACTGCACATCATTTGAATATTGCTGCTAATTGCTCTCAGTAGCTATGATACCACTATGCTGACAAAATCACAAAGACATGGGCCTTTCCCTGAAATTCATACAGGGTATAATTGAATTAGCATCAATTACTGGCTGCTTCAAATCCCCATCCCCCAGAATCTCATTTACAGCCCTGGCACATTTTTTGCTCCTGAGCAATCTACAAGAGGGTTATGCTGCCTGCTCTGACAGATGCTGGGACATTGCATGGGCACGTGGACAGAGATAGAAAGACTCCACCAGTGACATCCATGCCCAAAGCAGTCTCCATAAACCCAGATATTTACAGTTTCTCAATGACCTCCCATGCAGTCCCAGGCCAGAATTGCTATGGATGCAATCAGGGCATGGGAAGAGGAGTAAAATATGGTTTGTAGCACATTTTCCTCCAGAGCAGAAACACACCACCTCTAACCCAATTCTTCCAGCCCCATTGGAAGAGAGTGGGCTAAGGGAAGAGGTGTGGGCAATCATTTGTCCTTGCAGGTCATAAACACCACAAGGGTTGCTATTTTAAAAGAGTTAGCAAAGCTAAAAATGAGCATTCTTCATACATGTACAGAGAAGAAAATGCTGCTCCTCTGCATGGCACGTGGCTTCTACACCAAAACACTCTTTTAATTTAACCACAGCAAAAGGAGCTACTACTCAAAATGAATAATCTATTGGCTGATGTAATTCCTTATCCTAAATTATTATTGCAACATCCTTATCTTAGAGCTGATGCTGGGCTAGATGGGAGTGACATTAAGCATTAACATTCCAAATCAGCACCTGCAGCAATATTTATTCATGTATTGAGGCTATAAAAACTCCTTTTCATGTCAGAACATTAGAAACCATGTATTACAATTGCACATTTCTCACAATTGTCCTTGTCTTTACTTGTGTTACAGCCTTTTGTAGCACCTGTCATATATGAAAGTTTCCTTCAACTACTCCCAGAATTATTCTGGCAAACTCCACAATGTACAGGAAGGTCATTTTGTCTCTTCTGAACAGCAGCCACTCTTCAGCAACACACAGCAATAAAATTTCCCAACAATGGATCCAATAAAAAGCATATCCCACAGATCACATTACTGCACACATAAAGAAGACATCTAGGTAGTGTGGCATATTTTATAGCTTGAAATATTTTGAAATGGGAGAATGAGCATCTGCTCCTTTCAGGTCCTGCAGCATTTGCAGAAGGTATGACAATAAGTGAGAGTCAAATGGATCCTTCAAACCTCCTGTATTTCATTAATTGACAACACATTTGCTTAGCCACATTATGATTCTCAGTAGAAGATGTCAAAGACAATGCACATAACTCTACTACTTCTGAGGAAGCTAAGAAAGAATTTTTTTTCTGGAAGATTAACAGACCGATGTCTAACAAACCTACCAATTTCAAAGCTTTGAACTAATGGAAAATTCTTTTGAATATTGTAAACTCTTTTCCATAACTCTTCAAGAAAACACATTTTGCCAATAAGAAGCCATCTGAAATATCTTTTCCAACTAAATATTATCCAGACATCATCAAAACAGTCTATCAGCTTCATCTCATGATTTAATCAATTAATTTATAAATACAACTCATATCAAAACTATATTCTCCAGAACAGGAGGGGTGAAGAGCTAACAGATTACCTCTGACTGTGCAATAGCACCACTGCCTTGTGTTTTGAAGGGAAGGGGCCATGTACCTTCCATTTGCCTTCCTCAGTAGCCCACTGTTGTGACAAGAGTAGGGGTAAAGTTTCTCAAGAGGAAACAGGGAGCCTTAGAAAAGTTTTCAAGCACTTGGATCAATGAATATTCTTGACTGACAAAACATTGGAAGGATTTAACTCATTTCTCCCCTCATTTCTCCAAAGTGCAACACAAACCAATCCCAATAATGCAACTTATTTTGCCACCAACACCCTCCAAACTGTCCCTAAAAATTCTACTGCATTTTTGCTGTACAGATGAACAGTTTTACTGGGTTTTATCAATTCAGAGTCCTGATGAGTGTGCCAGCAGAATGTCATACTTGAGCACAGAACATCTGGGATATTACTGCTGGATCCTACCTTCAGAAAAGGCTATTTCCTGGTGCCTCTGCAGGATGAGTGTTTTACAATGCAGCTGGTGATGCACTTAGAAAGGGACAGGCCACCCTCTGCAAGGCTCCTTCAGCTGCACCAGGAAAAACCCCACCTAATACAGTCTTTCTCCAATAACCATCCTTATTTGCTACATCCATTTATATCCAAAATATCTTATAAGGCCCTCAAAGCTCCAAGTGGAATCTGCATTATTTTTTCACCTGAGTGAAAAGCTGACTGATCAAGTGGACCAACAGACATGGGAGCTCTGGAACCCGGTGCAAAAGGTGTCTGGTCATGATGCTGGGCCTGATCTGCTCCACTGGACTCAGGTATTCTCACTTTGCTGCCAATATCTGATGTAGACCTGTGCATTAAGAAAGAAAAAAAATAGAAAATTTTGCCACTCTGACCTACAGGTGAGATTTGTTGCCACATAGATGCCTGTGACCTACAGCAGGACAAGCCAGTGAGGAGCAAGCTGTCCAGCTTTGCTCTGGCATGGCAGAAGTCTGAAGAACAACTGGACAAGTTTGGAGAAGTCTGGAGGAGTTTGCAAACAAGCCTTTCAGCCTGGTTGTCATTTTAGCAAAGCATGTTATTACCATCTTATAGGGGCTTTGCTTGCTGCTTTGAACAAATGCCTGTGAAATACAGCACCAAAAGCAGAGCTTTACCAAAATTCACCACAGTTTTACCATAATTCACCAACACAGCCTCCAGACAGTCACAGCAGTGCACATGACATGGTACCATACAGCAGGAGACAACTGTGGTAAATAACATGAACTGCACTTGGGAAATGCTAACGTCTTTGGAAATGTTGCAAGTCCTTACAGCACAGGAAAGCAGGAGAATGATGGTGTGAATTATCTGCCTCAATCCAGCACACCATTATGCCAGCTGAGGCAAAGAATGCTTTAAAGGAAACAAGAGCCTGCATTTCCTAATTTTATTGACACAGACTAGCTAACAGAAAATTCATTGTTATTTGCTTTTGTATTACAATGAAATAAACCCAACATGTTTCTAATTTCATGAATGTATCTTTTTAAGTGCCTTGTAAGTGCCCCTGCAGGGTTTGCCCCGGTTCTTATTGACAGTGGGTTTTAGAGACCATGCCTAGAATAAAATAACAGATAAATACCTCCTGAGAGAGGCAACAGCCACAGGACCCGTTCTGGGAGGGACAGGAGGGGGAGGAGAACCCATTACCATCTCAGGAAGCTGAGAAAATCTATAAGCCTGTAACAGAGAAAAACAAATATTTTCTGAAACACCAGTAGATCTCAGTCAAATTGAAAAACAAAACAAAATCAGATATTAAATATGTGCTCTGTGTGCCAGTCGACAGGAAGCTTTTTGTGGCATCAATAATAATTGCATTTATTTGAGAATTTACAGTGCTTTGGTGACTTTTGAATGTGGAAGAAAACCTGAAAATGAGCTCAGAGACAAGATGAAGTCTAATTAAAATTAAATATATTAAACACTGACTCTGTGACATTTGTAACCTGCTGACAAAGCAGATCTGTTGTGATAATGTGAGACTCAACAGCTGCTTCGGGTCATGGGAAAAAGACCTGAATATTTTCACTTTCTCCAGGAGGAAAAGTATTTGAAAGATTGAGAAAGAATCCTCAGAGCAGTGTGTACTACAATGAAGCTGCCTGTGAACAATCCATATTTCAGCCTCTTCCTTTCAGCCTTCAAGACATGAAAAGAAAATTTTCCACAAAACTCCCAAGTTCTTTAAATTTCCAACACAGCAACAAAGGCCTCAAACAGCTGTGAAAAGGCAGACTGATCCAGAGGAACACCAGGCCCAACCCACAAAGTCACAAAATGCAGCAACTTGCCCACCGTAATTCTGAATTTCATCACTAATACATGTGAAGGAGGAGTAATTATGTGCATGAAACCCACGGCACCCAAGAAATGACATGCAGGACAAAATTTTCCTCCTAAATCCTTTGCACTGCTATAGATTAGAGGCCATAATTTTTCCAAATACACTTAGAGACAGAGGAGTGATATCTCAACTAGATACTACATCAAACTTTTCTTCAACACATCATGGGTGGGGGTTTTGTTTTCCTATGGGGCTTTGTTTTATTGTTTGGTGGTGATTTTTTTTTCAATTGTGGTTTTCGTGACAATGCTTCAGAGCAATGTACAGGTTTAAAGATAAAATCAGAGCCATAACAAATAAAAAATTTTGGAAAGGCTGACCACTATCAAGACATTTGATGAAAAAGTAGAGTGCAATGATGGGACTTTGCCCCTCTAAAGAAGAAGAATCTGGTTTAGCCAGAAAAGCTCCTCCACAAACAGCAGTGAAAGTTAAAAACACATTAAAACACATGGGATGAGTCACACTCTATCTCCTGCCCAGAGAAAGAGCCTGCAGGATTTACATGATTATTTCAGACTTACCACCTACATTTAGGTTGGAATTTGGAAATTAAATCTCACATTATAGATCAGAAAACACTGCCTTTCAGTAATCATCTTTTAAAATTACATATTTAGAATGTATTCCAAATACCTTCATTCTCAAACACCTGCAAAACTAGGTCAACAAAAAGGAAAGGTAACTTATTAAACTGATTTTTGATGTGTCTCCAGGGGAAAAGCAGTACAGACCCCACATCTTTCTCTGTCCTCTCACTGCTACTCCTTTTAAAGCAGGTTAGAAACCCTCAAAGGCATGTCTCTGAAAATATTTTTTTCTTTCATGCCACCTACCAAGTCTCCTAATATTTACTTTTACCATGCTACCATGATATTTAAAGAGTTTCTACATTTAAGTGGGGGGGAAAAAATAACATCTTAAAAGACGCTGGTACATTTCTTAGCCAGGGGTTGGAAATACTGATTTTTAATGAAAGAACTGTAGGGAAAAAAACAAATGTTATTCGCATCAAAGAAAACCTCAATTATATTTCTCCTGATAGTGCTGGATGTGAAATGGTCTGCAATGCCTCTTCTGCATCTCAAACGCTGGCAGTGTCCTCACAGGCTGACTGAACACTCCCTTCTGGCTGCACAAGCCTTTCATCCCACATCTTGCTCTCAGCATGCATTTGTGCCAAGTATGAAATCCTTTTGATTCCCCCTATTTTAAAGGAACAGCACACGAGATAATGTCTCAGGGTGGGAAGTGACTCCAGACACTGTTCAGCAGGGTAGGCAGAGACTCAGAGGTAGATCTGGGTTTTCTCTTGTGTGTTGTGCTTTGGAACATGGACATCAAAGGAGGCATTAGGTATTTTAAGGGATCACAGTTCACAAGTGTGCTGTGACTTGCACTGGAAATTTCAGGGAAAAAAGTAAAATAGAAAACCTAAGCCTTTATTTTGTTGCTTACATGAGTGATGAACAATTTTGAGTGAGTGGCAATATTTTGCTAATGGCTGGGCAGAAAAAAAAATCCTGTTAAAGTGAAAAATCCTGTAAAAAGATCTGCTACACCACACTGAGGAGCAGTCTGTCCAGAGGGGACAGGAGTCAGCCCTCACTGCCCTGAGCTGCCACACACACCAACGTGGTTGTGGGAAGGAACTCCAGTGAAATTTCTTGAGTTTCTCCAATGGGTTGGGGCATTAGTGTTTTCCTGCAGGCAACATATAGATGGGAAAAAAGGAGTTCAGAAGCTAAATGAAATCCAAGTTTTACCACAGAGACGTGTTAAAGATTTTTATGGGTCCTTAGGATCTTGGCCAACCAGCACGACTGTAGAATTCAAGTCACTTCACCATTGTGAAACGAGTCAGAGAGGAAAACGACAAACAAAAAACACAACCCAGCTGATTTCACAGATTTGCCTAATTTTACTCGTCAAAATGTATTTATCCCTTTAAAATGATCTCTTGGTTATTAGCAAAAAAAAAAAAAATAAAAACAAAAGCAACCAACCAAACAGAAACAAACAAACAAACCAAAAGCCCAAAAAGAACAAAAGACAAAAGTCTTAAGAAGGAAAACTTTCTGCATGAGTTCTAAACTCCATTTTTTGAAAAATGAGAATGTCTATAATACAAAGGCTATAACAATCACTGACAGAAGTAATCCCACTTGAGATCCAGGACAGACTGCACAGGTACCAGAGTGCAGATCCCATGCCATCCCTTCAGTAAGAAATGCCAATGAAGAAGTCTGCTGTGGCTAGAACACTGACAGTTTAAAAAGCAAACCAATAAATAATGTTCAAAAGTAGAAAGTGCAGTTTAGCAGCCATTGGGCCAAGGACAATAAATCCCCTGGAGGACAAAGTCCAGCCACCAGCAGACACATGCACCATTGTCCCCTATAACCCACAACAGCCCAAGATACCACCTGTGAGGATGTAGAAAAGAAAAATCACAGAATGGTTTGGAGGGGACTGTAAAGATTATCTAGGCCCACGCCCCTTGCAACAGGCAGGGACTCCTTCCACTAGACCAGGTTGCTCAGAGCTCCATCCAGCCTGGCCTTGAACACTTCCATGGTTGGGCCATACACAACTTTTTGGGCAGCCTGCCCCAGTGCCTCACCACCCTCACAGTACAGAATTCCTTGCCTGTACCTAACCTAACCCTCCCCTCTGTCAGTTTAAAGTCATTCCCACTTGTCCCATCACTTCATGCCCTTGTAAAAAGGCCCTCTCCAGCTCTCTTGTAGCTCCTTTAGGCAGTGGAAGGTGCTCTAAGATCTCCCTGGAGCCATCTCTTCTCCAGGCTGAACAATCCCAAGTCTCTCAGCCTGTGTGCATAGGCCACCACACAGTAACTATAGCCCAAAGCAGAAACTTTGCATTTAGTTTTAAGGCTACATTTCCCTAGTTGCAATATTTAAATATTTTTACCACCTTCCACTTACAGATTGGTCTTAGGTGGAAGTATTCTGTGTTGCCTTCTAATCACAGAAATAGCCATCTCCTTACATCTCACCACAGGAATTAAAAGACCAGTGTCCTTGTTAACTCATAAAATGATTTAACTTTTTTGATTATTAAATTTGATTATTAAATCCAGGAATAATGCAAATTTATTGATTTGGCTTTGCCTTTATTGCTGTCATGTTTTATACTAAGCAGCTGTTATTGAAAGTGGCTGAATTTTTGGTAAAATACTGCCACTTTACCTCTGTTAAATGAAGGAGAGCTCTGAGGATGGGGATACTTTACCAGTCACTCAGGGTGTAAGTGCTGGTCATCACTGCCTGTTTGTGGTGCTGGGTCTCACCTTGGGACCCAGAGCTCTGTTACTCTCACTCCTCTTTCCAGAACACTGAAGAGAAGAGATAGAAACTGGTCCAGCCTCGTGGTGGAGAGGGTTTTCTTCTCTGGTCTCAGCTCTCACTTGACTCAGCTGAGCAAATTTCCAACATGATCAACCAAGGCACAGTGCTGGTGGCTGGGCTGGTGTCACACATTCAACTCTTTAACTCCAGTCATAGCACACCAGCTGGGTGCCAAGGACTCAGCCAAGTGTTACTCAGCATGTTTTTGGAGACATGAACAACAGAGAGAGGGAGAGTTTGCATTTCCTGGCTTTCCTCTGCCTGGAGAAGGCGTGAGCCCCGTGTGGAGGAAGCCTCTTTTCACAGGTCACCCAACGGGCATTCCCTCACAAGAGCTACAGATAATTTCAGTATTAATGTCAGCATGTACAGAAAAACCCAACCAACCAAACAAAAAACACACAGAAAGCCTCAAAAGGGAGAAGAAAATGGAAAAGAAAAAAAAAGATGCGTGCACGCTCTGGAGAGAGACACAAATGTTTGATGATGGGACTGGCCAAGAAGCTGATTACAAAAAATTAAAGCTCCACAATTGGGAGGACTCCTGAAAAAACATAGAACTAAAGAGTGGCTCTGGACCCCTCTGCACTTGTTCCATCTAAGCAGACAAAATGCTCTTGAATTTTCAAAGACTAAATTTTAATTTTCAAAATGCTCAGTGTTTTGAATTGTAACAGCATTGTTGAGGTTGACTTTTAATTGCCACTAAGAATTGAATTTTAAGAAAGGGCAAAAATGACTAATTCTTGGTTTACAGAGATGACAAAGATCCCAGTGCATAGGTACCTCTGATCCCCAAAGTTGGGGATATTTTCAATTCCAACCCTCCATCCCCATGAGAACAAACCAGAAAATGGGGTGGTTGGAGCACAGTGCATATTCCTGAAACTGAAATGCAGAAAACTATGAATTACCAGCCCGTATCCAGAGCCCAACAGTCTGTGCCTATCCTAATCTCTGGCAATCAACTATCTTCAGGGAATTTAACTCTGTCCTCAGAATGCTGGAAAGATAAGCAAAAGGTCCCAAAGACACAGATGATTTAGGAGAGTAATAAGTATTAGAAAGACAAGAGTGAATCATTCATTTATCAGTGAATCGTCACTCATAAAAAGAGTGGCTATTGTATTTTTTAAAAACCTCTCACCATATAATATTTTTAATTTCATTTTGGAAAAATTCTTTGAAGTGTTGAGGTAATTTGACTCCCCATTAGCTGTCTCTTAAGCTTTTAATCGAATTATAACCATAAAATATGATTATATGCTGTACTAATTTCATCAGACCAATTTCAAAGTGCCAGAAATAACCTTTAGCATGATTTAAATAGCACCAACCTGAACCTTTGCAGGCAGTGCCACTGGCTTTCAGCTATGTTCAGAATAGTTCAGAAGCAGCATCCTTTAATGTATTTTTTATTGTCACGGAAGGAAGTCATGGTAGTGGTTATTTTGAACTGAGGACATTTTTTGGCATTATCCTCTTATTCTAGCCAGTTAGGGACCCAATTTGAAATGTATTCCTTTTTAAAAAAATTAATTTCTGACCAAAAAAAGCCTTAGAATGAACAATTTATCACAGTGGTATTGTTAGATGGGCTATTTCTAATCTGAAAGCAATCACCTCTGGTTTAGTTCTGTATCTGACATAAAAGAAAATATATTGTTGAGTTTCACATTACCATATGTGGGAATTCAGGGGCAGTTTCACACATGAGGGTGTGCACAGTGCTAGTGTCACTGCTGCCTAGACACCTACAAAATTCCCTTAACAGTTTCCACCCTCGGGTTTAAGTTCCTAATTCATGTATTACTTCTGCGAGGTAAGGATGCATTAACTGCTGCTTGAAGCTAGAAAATGAAGGATAAAGTGAGTTATGAGGTCAACTAGGAGACCTGTGGAATTAAATCTTCTCTAGATTTCTTCTCTAGAGACCCAAGCCAATAGCTGTAAGTGCAAAACTATCAATAACAGCCCACATTTCAGGTTGCTCTTGGTGGTGAACCTCTCCAGTGATGCAGAAGTGTTGGTGTTCCCTACCCAGATGTCACCATAGTTATTCCATAAAACCACACTGATTCCTAATTTGCACTCAGAGAGCACAAGGAGACACGCAAACAAGTTTGGGAGCTGTTGAACAGCCTGCAGCCTATTCTTTTAATTCTTAGTACAACTTAGACAAGACAATCTTGCTGCTGAAATAGATACTGAGTCTTTTCATGGTGTACGTGTGTGGCTCACTCATTCTCCCAACTGCAAAGTTTAGGCAAGCACATACGTGTATACACACACACACACCACTCTACACATACTCATTTCCTGCAAGTTTTTAAGTTTTCTGGTCTTAAGCACATAAATGGGACTACTGTTGGAACCCTGGTTACTGATAATTTTAGACATTCTGTGCTGGCAGGCACTGACCCTGAAGGAAACACTGCATTTGACTTGAGGCCGTGGACAAGGCTTCCAAAATTGAATGACAGAACTGGGATTATGGGTGTGCAGTTTGAATAGAAGTGTGTAATATCACATGGTGGAAAACTTAGAGTTTAAGGTTTTAGAATATAGTAATTCATATATATTGCAAGATGGAGGTTTTAGGGCGTAGGCTAAGTCCTTCTTTTTCACCTTCTTCTTAATGGGTCTGGGTGGTATTTTGTTGTTGAATAGAAAAGTCTGCATTGCAGGCCACGGGTTGATTTATTGGGTTAAAAATAAAAATAATTTAGATGTCATTTCTTAATTGCACAGTTTATCCTTAAAAGGCTTTGTAGAGAGGGAGATAGGGGCCATTTTTTAGTTTGTTAGCTAGAAGTGCTGTAGAACTCACGGCTTGTGAGACTGTAATGTAGATAAGAATTAATAAACGTCTGAGTCCAAACAGGAAATACCGTTTCACGCATTTAATCCCGACCCTGGCAAAAAAGAAGATAAAACGCGACAGACTATTTAACAAAACAAACAAACAAAAAAAAAAAGAGGCTGAGAATAGAAACCCCTTTCTGACATTACAGTGTAGCAAAGAGAAGCTCCACTTACGGGCCTGGGCAAGCTGTACTGGTACATTTCGGGCCTGTAGGTGGGCACCCACTGCACGCCCGCCCGCGGCCGGGTCATGGTGCCCGGGGCGCTGGTCACCACCTCGGAGTAGGGCAGGTGAGGGGCCGAGCCGTAGGCGTCCTGCCGGGGCTGGCCCCCGTGGCCAGCTGAGGCCAGGCTGAAGGCCTCCTCCAGCAGCATGTGCATCTGCTGCCGCACCTCGTCGATGGACGGCTGCGAGCTCAGCGTCGACGTCTCCGAGTGGCCCTTGGCCTGCCGGGCCCTGCCGTAGTTCCGCGGCTCGTTGACGCGGTCCACGTTGGTTTCTTCAATGATTTCAGGCTCGGTCTGGTGGCGGGGGGAGGAAAAAGTATGTGTCAGAGGTTTTACAAGGCAGCATTTGTGCTGCTTCAACATTCTCAAACGCAGACGTACAAATTGGCGTTATAGATATATATTATAAAGTTGGCTTTTCGCAAGGTGTGTGCTATATGAATAATAACATTGCATTAAGAATATAAGGTTTTTATTTCTGCTATTAGTGAAGAAAACTAGGCATAGTGGTAGTAGTTGATATAGTATGCTTAAACTGTCTGTTTGGTCGGGATAACATCCAGTGAACATGGAGAGAAGACCCTGCTATTGATACACCAACTATCAGCATCTACCATCTGAAGAAAGTACGGGCCAAGGCCCAGCCTGGAGGTGATAATGAAGACAGAGCCAAGAAACACACATGCTCTAAAAAGGCGGGCCCAAGGAGGGACCATGCAAAACAGTTCCTGGAATATGGAAAATAGTTTATGGAAAAATATGAATATTCAACAGACTGATGCAATAGAAAGGGTATTTAAAGAATGTCTCTGATACAGCAAGGTGTGGACTTGGCTGAATGTCAAGCCACCCGGCCGGCCATACTTTGCTTTTTTCCTATCTCCTAATTGTCTTACTTTCTATTAAACCTATTTCTTAAAATTTACATAGAAAGTGAACCTCGTTTTTCCCATTGGGATCTATGACAACATAGACATGCGACAAATATGGGAAAGAAATTGTGTGATGCAGGGGAGTATAATGGCCTTTTATATTCTACATTGTTTGCTGGGAGAAGTAGCAGGGGCACTCTGTAGCAGATTAAACTGTCAACAACTCACTTAAAAACAATTAGAATTAATGTCTGAGTTCTTGTCTTAGTTGTGGTATCAATGGCAGTGCAACTGTGGCAGGAAGGGTACGGTTCCCTAAATTGTGCCATCGCTGTGAAGGACCCCTTACAAGGGACAGCTTATTACAGCTAGAGAGACTGAAATTCCTTTGTTCATGCTCTCACATTAGGATTTCTGAAGAACTAAAGTTTAGGAGTTTCTCTCAACCTCCTGACAATGACACCACAAATTCAGTCCTGCCCCTTGCAGAGAGCACCTTGGCCCAGCTCAGAGGGCTTACCCAGGCCCCAAACAGGAGTTACAGATATTTATGCAAAGTTAACCTGGGAACAAGGAATGAAGCACATTCTCCAATGAGCAAATAGTGCTTGGGCAGCTTAGCTTGAAGGGTTACTCCTAGTGTGATTCCTTCTGTACAGACAAGTACAAACAGAAATCAACTCCCTGACATTTTTTTGGTTGTAACTCCATGACAGAAAACAATCATCACATTGCATGAAGTTGAAAGTGGAATAACACCCTTCCTCTGTACTTTGTGAGATCAGTTTTACAGCCTGGAGTTTTAAAAACATATGTTTTAAGCCAGCAACTGATTCCTTATAATTCTTTAAATACCTGTAAAATGCATTGACTATGCCAGGATAACTGGGATGAGCAATAGGATATGTGCCTCCTTCTATATATAGCATGTGGTTAGAAACTGTGCTAGTGTTTAAAATAGCCATAAATAAAAGAATACAACAGGATGTTCTTGTTAAAAATTCCAGCACTATTCTGTAACTCCTAGTGTGGCATATTTTTATCCCCTGTAATAGTGCTTTTCCACACCTGAATAGATAAGCGACTGTGCTCCCAAACTTTTACAAATTATAGGACAATCATAACACATCTCTTCCTTTTCAGAGGGAAATATCAAACTAGTTTTCTTCTTCTGTAATCAACCACTCAGAAAAGATGTACGCTGCTAGTGAAAACTGATAATAAACCTAAATGAAATATTAATTGGCTTTCTCTGTTTAAAGTACAGCTATATTTTGTATTTAATGGGAATACAGCAGTAAAATATGAGAAAAATTGAGATAAAAGTTAATGATTTGCACATTAGCATTTAACCGTAATTTATATAGTCATGGTTATAAAGTATATTATCTAAATTCAAAACCACAAACTCAAATTCAGGCTTCCCAAGTGGTACGCACATCAGATTGGGAAAGGGAGAATGCAACTGCACCAAATGATCTTCAGTGGAAAAACTTTGTAGGAAATCTTCAACTATACACTTTCTCTTAATTTCCTTGCTGCATTTTGATTCCATTATTGTTTGTGTTGCAAAATAATATAAAAGTCAGACATGTTTTCGTAGCCTGACTGTAAAATGCAATGGTAGTTTGTGTAAGTGCAGCCAAAGAGCCTCTGAAATCATAATGTCCTGACTGGATGATTAATAACCATGGTTCTTCTATTTGCTCATGCCTGCAAAAATGTGAGTGGAATCCCACACAGATCTATTAGTACCCAATGCTGAAATAAGTCAGGTTTCCTACTACAGCTCACTGGTGAAGCCATTAGACCTCCATGGAATGTTTAAAATATATCACGTGTATACAAGATGCAAATTAGCAGCCAACATCAAGGCAGCTTTGATTCATCAATACAAAAACTGACATGAAGATTTTGGAGGAGAGTAATAATCATTTCTTTTCCACATTTTTTTTAAACCTCTTTCAATTCATCCTATCACTTTCTGAGGTATGCCACTTGCTATCCTATCAACTGAAACACATAGCTATCATAATTAGAGGCCACTATACATTAATGCAACTGTTACATAAAATCATACACAGTTACTGTATGTGTTACATACTGTACTGTATGTGTTACAAAGCAAACAAAACCCTGCAGTGAGAGACAGACTTTCTATAACTCTTGAATAATTCTGCTGCTGGAAATTTATCAGTAAAATTCATTATGTGAACATTAATCTGTAAGCTTTGGGATGCATTGCATTAATTTAGATATATTGACAAAATTATGCCCATGAATGCTTTTGTATACTGATCTCTTAGGCATGTTTAATAAGGTCATTTTCTTCCTTTTATAGCAAAAACAGCCCAAATATTTTCTGCTCTATACAAATCTGATTAGAGCAGTCTAGAGGTTCTAGAGTCTTTTGTTATGGCATTTACTCTACACACAGTTGTTCATGAACTTGTTGAAAATAATAAACATGTTAATTAAAGTCTCCTTAATCTAATTCCTAGTTGAAGGGGACGATAGCAAAACCTGTTGGGATTCTTTAAAATGGAAAGCTAGGTACTGTTCAATAATAATTCATTTATAAAAGACACTATAAAGGCAAATAATATACTGAGAACATCAATGTTCTCAGACTATTATTTGAATTGTAGAATGTGCACTCCAAAATAATATTAAAAGCTACATATTCCATATGGACAAATGTAAAATATTGTATCTTTACCAGTTTTTAGCTCTGAGAAACAGAACCATGATTCAGAGAATTATCACAAAAAATTAATTATAGAGAATGAAGTATTTTTAGGAAAGTATGAATGAAGTATTTTAGAAAACCATTTAGAAATTCATTATTGAAAGGAAACCTTGTGGTTGCACACTTGAGTGAGGGATTCTTAAGGAGTTTTCTCAAAGAATCTGGGAGATCTCAAGCTCACTTCTTTAAAAATGAAAGCATTATTATTGTGGGGAAGAAAAACCTCAACACATAACCTGGGTATACTGGTAACAGCTCCAATTCCCCCCCCATAATTTTTTATGCTGTAAAAGAAGTCTCACAGCATGATGGCAATACAAACTATTTGATTGATTCATAAATTGAATTATTTGGCACTGCTTATAAAATGCAAATTTCACTGGCAGGACTTGCTGCTAAACAACATGCTGGGAGGAAGAGGTTAGCAGCAGTCTGAGAAGGCTGGAACTTTTAGTATGACAAATCAAAAATGGGTACCAGGTGTTGCTGTATGAGACAGAAAGGGCCCTCAGCACTCAGAGCAGCCCTTTCTCACCTATTTCCAGAGGTCAGATTTCCAGAGGTAGTTAGTGGGTGAGATCCATGAATGCCTTGGATGCAGACACCAGTGCCCACCCATGGGTATCCTGGGAGATGAAGCCTGTCAGACACAGCTCTGAGGAGCCTCCAGCAGGAGCAGGGGACCAGCCCACGCTGCAGGCTCAGGCTCAGCTACATTTCAACATCCTGGCCCATTTTCCCAGTGACATTTCTGTGCTTTCAAATGCATTCAGAGCTGGGAGAGGTGCACTGCAGTGAATCTGCAGTGCATCGGGCAGAGGGATTTTATGTAACTTATCAGTAAAGCACTGTGCCAGGGACAGGTCACCCAACTGCAGCACCAAAGCCAAGGCAAAAGCAATTTTTTCTGTGATGTGCACACAGCTCAGTGTTTATAATTACTCTGAGGACACTTCAGAATCTGCATTAGCTCATTAATTTACTTTCAAGGTTTTTAACAAATTTTCTTTAAAATATGTTTCATATATAGCACGCACAATATATTGAAAAACATTTCTAAAATCTGCTGCCGTGCCTGCTCCCAGAATATTTTCAACATTGATTTCCAGGGAAATATCCCCTGTGAAAAAACAGCTTTTATTAGCATAGTATTGACATCCTAATTCCTCAGAATGCAGTGTACCAGTCAGCCCACTCACACAGCCCCACATGACTCCTGATGGGAAGTATCCAAAGGCAGGGAATCATTTCAGAAATCTGACAACAACTACAACATCCCTGAAGAATTTTGTAAAAGGTTTAAACTTTCCTGAACACATCCCCCCAACTCTGGTACTTTCTTTCACCTTGCTAAAAACACAATCCTGGCAGAGAGAGGGTTGACAATGAAACACCACCACCCCCCGCCCCACTCAAAAAAAAAAATGTTTTTCACCTACAATGTTCAGAGAATGGGCAACCACAGGTGGATTTCTTTGTTTTCCAGAATGGTTTAAACCCTCTCTAAAGGACTGATCTTCAGGGCTGGCTGAACTACAGCAGTTTGTACACATGACAAGGGATTGAAAAATTCCACATTGCCCCAGTGTGGGGGCTATTTTTAATCCTCCTTCTGGGTTCACAGTGTCAACTTGCACCCAGTGTTTGTTCAGACTGCACAAGACAACTCCTCTGCCTTGTGCTGGCTGCATGAGCTCCTTGAACCATAAAAAGCAGCATCTCCTCTGGCTGGGTTTGACATTTACCTACACAAAACTCTCCCAGTTCTGATGGGAGCAAGAGGACAACACCTGTCCCTAAGGGACTTCCAAAAAACACTGACATTGGGACTTAGGTGAAAATCCCACAAGTTGGCTGTTCATTCTTCTGAATCAAGAAAGCAGCTCCAGGCTGTTCTTCAGAACAGAGGATTTTAATTGCAATGAAGAAAGCTCACTATCAAGCAGCCACACACTTAGAAGAACTATCTAAATTCAAGATTTAATACTCTGGCAAATAATGGGGTTTTGTTTGCATTTCAGACTGTAAAATGATGCAGAGTGATAAAGAGCTTGAAAGAGCTTTTTCAGGATGCTGAGTGCACATGAACTCCTGTAACACTAAATATCTCATGGCAATCTGTCTTGTGGCTTATCAATAGTTCCCTGGGTTAAGGAGCAAGTTAAGACTTTGCTGAGCAGATTTCACTATCTCTACCCAATGGACTTACATCATATCCACTGTTCCTGATGCCACGTCTGGGCCTCTCTCGAGTCACCAGAAGATCCATCTCAGTTTCTCCTGGGCTGGGGCTGTTCAGGGACTGCCTGCTTCTGTACACTGAGTTCTTCAGTGGCTGCCTAGAAAACATGAAACAAGAAAAGAGTAAAATGAAAAGAAAAATTAACGACAGGCAGTAGTTGTGAATACTCACCTTTATTCTAAAATTATGATGTTCATAAAAATGCCACTTTGTTACAGGATACTCTTTCTACATATATGAAGTGCTAGAAACCAGTAACCTTGTTAAAAGATGATTAATTGGTTTTTACAGTTTAAGGGAAATAAAAGTTATGTAAAAGACATGGACATTGTATGTGGGAGCTTATCAGATGAAATATGGCCCAAGAAGATATAAGGACCCTTTTAACTTCAGCTGATATGATTCAAATTCATTTTGAAAAAAAAAAAAAAAAAACACAAACCAAAAAAAAAAAAAAATCAAAAAATAACAGTATCTCCCACACACACAGATGGGGAGCAGAGATTTTGGTTGCTGATCCTGAGCAAGGAGAGAGAAGCAGAAAAACACTCCACTGAATCAAACCCCCAGCAAAGGGAACAGGAAGAGATACAGCAGTGGGAGGAAACTGCTTGCAAGATGCTGGTTTTAAATAGCCAGTTTGGTAACTGGCCACAGCTTTCTCAGAGAGCTGTGCTTCCTGGGATTCAGCTGCTTCACTGGGACAAAGTGCTGCTCATCCCTGGGCATTGAACTTCCACTGGTGGGTGCCCCAAACCAGGAGGAAGCAAATGCAATAGAAAGGCAGAATAAAACTGAACATCCAAAATACCCAGTATTCTCTCCAGCAAAACCATTTCTTCCCTTGTTGCTGGTTATACAAAAACAAATGCAGCATCCCTCTGTGAAATGCAGAGCATATCTGTACATATCTGCAGGAGGGTTTGCCAAATGGTGGTACAGGAACCTTATGCTTCATCAAGCTGCATCTTTTAAGAAGGCTTCTTCTACACCAGCAGAGTTTATGAGTCGTTCTCATACTGTATCTGGCCATTACTCATTTTGTTGCACACTCTAGAGAAGCACTGGTCCTGAAGTAGATCAGTAACAGATGAAATAATGGCATGCCAGCTTCATTTATTAACACAGTAATTACACTGCTAGAGCCTGATACAAAGTTATCTTTGCCTAGCCATGCTATTTTTCTGCCTTGTGCAATTGCTCCATTCAGAATATTAAAATTAGATCAGGTCATCTAACACCTCTCTGTGCTGCTTATTTTACACAGGGGACCTGCCAAAGCTCACAGTGAAGTAAGACAAGTTGCACTGCTATGTCTGAAGTCACACTTTCAAGTCACTTCATGGTTTAACATCTCAAGAACCATCAAGGAAATGAACAGACAAGACAGTCCAAATTAATTCACTGATAAATAATTCTTCAGTTATTCCAGATCTTGTTAACAGCACTGTTTGCCCTGACAGATTAGAGCAGCAGCAACTGGTTTGCAGAAATTCAGAAAGTAGGACATTTACATGATCAGACAGGATAAAAGGTAGAGGGAAAAAAAATCAATTTCACACTTCTGGTAAAATAAATTACTCAGGCATGTACTTAGTTTTAAGGCAACTTTCAAAAACTTCTGTGTGACCTTTGATCACCAAGTCCCCGCGTTTGTCTTTGAAAATCCCAAATGCATTGCCAAAGCAGAAGACAAGTGGAGCTTTTGGAAGAAGTTTCCCCTACAAAAATAATATTGAATGAATTCTTTCTTCCTATGTAATTTTTCTCTGACTATACCATTGATATTACCAGAAAACAGGGTTATGCACAGAGTAATCAGATCTGACAATCTTCATCCTCTTACATCAAAGGTCTCTAAAATTTCCTATGTTTTACAATAGGTCCATAAATACTTAGTTGAGGCAATTATGATCTATTTTCTAAGGGATTCAAATATACAGCTCTGTAAAACATGCAGATTCTTGACCTGATTACAAACTATTAAAGAAAATCCAAGAATAGTGCATATCATCAGTAGGCTCTTAAAAATTACCTTGAGATTGCCAATTACCTCATTTAAGAGAGTTTTACTAACGAGAAAGGAGGTATGAACAGGAACAACTGGCTTTCAAACGGGTTAGGAAGGGCCTTCTGGGAACACAGCTGGAATGTTTTAAGGCATGAGGATTATGGTACTGATGACTGAAAGGTATCTAGAGCACAAAGTGTTTTCTTTGTTCTGGAAAAAAATCAAATCATTTAGCAGCAACGCTTTGTAAATCACTTTTAAATACAATTTAAAATTAATCCAAAATATAAAGGTAGCCTTGAGTAACTGCATCCCCATTTTCTGCTAAGTTTTAGAAGTGCTATAACAATGTGACTTATGTTAGAGACTTAAGTTAGTGTCTTAGAAAAGAGTAGACTAGACTTCTTCCCTAGAAACTTTGAAATCTTTGACTTAGTTTTTAGTGATATCATTTTAAAAATTGCAATTTTTCAAGTTTTAATTGTTGTAACAATGATTCAAAACAGAAAAAGATTTTTTTTCAATTATATGCTTACCTAGATTGCTTTTAAAACAACTTTATTTCATTACAGAAATGCAATTGTATTGATTCATTTATCAATAACCAAATCCCACATTACCTTGTAGTATTTTTCAAGGTTTTCTTCCAGCAGTGTAACATTTTAGCCACCTTATTTTTGTTAGAAAAATAAGGACAATAATTGTCATGTGCGTTGCAGCAGATCAAATTCAGTTCCAGGTCTTAGTATGGAAATTTCAGCACAGAATTCAGAACTGATTTGTTTGTAAACACCTGCAGCATCTGTAAAGTTCATTAAGTGTTCTGTGTCTTCACAGGAAGTGCATCAGAAGTGGTTCTGTCTCTTCATGTAGGGATACAGATAATATATTTAACAAGTCCAGCAGCCAGCCTTTTATGGTGCAGCTACACATTGGAATTGTTCCACCACAGAAATTTACCTGCCTCCCAGCAGTTTCTATCATGCCAGGGACCTCTGTCTCAAATAGACTGTGACAGATTTACACAACACACTGGAAAACATGCAGGAAAAAAATATGTGGGATCTTCCCACACACTGGCATGTGAACAAACAAACATCAGCATATTTAACAAAAAGCCACCAAGTCTGGTTGTGTTAAAGCTTCACTTTAGTGTTTTAAACATCACCTGTGAGCCATGTGACACACAATGAACACCCCAATTAATGCCTCAATCAGTCACAGCCACACCAATGTGTTGAGGGAACTTTCCAGCTCCCTGGACTAAACACGTTTCTCAACAAGGGCTCCCAGTGCAGCCCTGGGAACCCTTGTTGAGGAAAAAAATCAGAAAATAAATAATAAAACAAATAAATTGGAAATAATTGGAAAACTGCACAAGGAAATGGTGCTCCAGGGCATGCAGCAAGAACATAACACATGGCTGAGTCAGCATCTTTTCTCTCCATTGACCAGTGCAGCCCTGGCAAACATCTTCCAGGGCAGTATCCCTCTGACCTACAGAAATTTATCTGATCTCAGCTTTTGCCCACATTCTGAGCCAACAGAGCTTTTGTAATTCCCATTACAGTCTTTTTCATCCCAGTGCCCCGAGGGTAATTGTTGCAGTGGCACTGTGTGCAATGCCTGTGTCACCAGCCATGCTTTGATTGCAGCCAATTTATGCTCATAGGAAAATTTTGGTCTGAGTTTTCTAGGAGATGGGATGCAAGACTGCACCTCCAGGCATGAGAGCCATTTCCAAAGGAAAGGTGCTTCAGTATCTCTTTTTCTCTCATGGATCAACTGATGTTAGTCCCTGATGACAGTAAGAACCAGAGCCCTCCTGTGCAAGGTGTAATGGCAAACACTCTCTGTTATCATCCTTCACACTCCCAGAACTTCCAGTGAAGAGGAATCTGCACACTGTGCTGTTCCTGGGGTAGGACTGGTGTGATCTTGCTCTTTCCAGTGTGCCAGTTTGTGTTTCAGAAAGCACCAGCAACACAGCACCCACCCACGGCAGCAGCTCAGGCACAATCAGCACCTGCACTCCCCCCTCATTTCTAAAATGGGATTTTGAGTGCATCCTCAGGAGACAGTGAAGTGTTAATCAAACATTGGTGATGTTATACAACATGCCAGCTTCACGTGACAGATGAGCAAATGATGAATTTCTCTGTTAAAGGCACAGAAGGATCACTGGTAGCAGGCACACACACCTTACAGATACTATCCCTGCAGGACTTACATGAACAACACACTGGTTCTGCTAGTTCATGCACACTGGAATAGTTATATTCAGATTAAAATAATGACAAGATAGTAACACCACTGTGTTTTGAGAAAGAACCAATTCAGATGCTAACTTCCCAAAAGTCTGCTCTGAGTATCACCAATAACATTACTACCACTTTTTCTGTTTACCTTTGAGAATGACTCACAAGAACTTGTTCCTTCCCTTTTTTTTTCTTTCCATTTGTTTTTAACCACAGTGCAGCTTTACCAGAGGGCATGATTTCCATGGGCTATATTAATTTTCTTCATAAAGCAGAAGGGGCCAGCGACCATACAACAAATACCTGGCTCATTAAAACGGCCCCTCTGACTCCCAGGACAGCAACACTCCTACCAGATGAAGAACTGCAAATAAAACTCTCACCTGTTCTTAGGCTCAGCAAATGGAGACGAGACATCTGCATCTGGATCCAAAATGTGGTCAAGTTCTTTCTGGTTTTTCTCATACATCCTTTTTCTGTCTGTCAGCGCCTTGCTGTTATCAACCTGTGGGAAATCATAGTACCCTTTCCTCTTGGCTTTCAGGCGCAGCTTGTTGCGGTAGTGCTCTATATCAGACTTCTGCTTCAAAGCCTTGTTCACCTAAAAGGCAAAGAAGATGTTTCAGGGCTGCTGCTGGTGGGCTGGCTACCTCCAAAGGATCCTGTCAGCGTGTGTTTGATGCGCCGCGTGTGTCATCCCTCCGTACCACACCGTGCCATCTGCAAGCAGCCAGGAACTGCAAGTGAACAGAGTCGCTGCATTTTTATGGCTTGGCAGATGGTTAAATAATTTTAGCCTAAAAAACTGTGTACCATTACAACAGTGACTCAGAAACACCCACTGAGGAGAAAACAAGGCTGGTGTCAGCCAACTGCCGTGACCCAACGCCGCACGTGCTTCGGGGCACCACGGGCACAACTTACTTGTGAAAACTATGCTGGGGTACAGAGACATCACCCCTGACTACACAAAACCTTAAATAAGTCACCACTGATTGTTGGGGAAGAGCCCCGGTGAAATGTCATCAAATGTTTCTTTTGTTTATAGGCTTTTTTTACAAATCTCTTATCGTGTCCTGTCAGAGAGGAACCTTGAAAAAATGGGTGATTGGTCTGTCCTGGTACAGCTTAATGTGCCATGGTTTCTCCTAAGTGTTGAGAAAATTTCCCTCCTGATTCAAACTGCAAGTTACTTGGAAAAAAGGAATTTACTTGAGCTTTGTGCTTCCAGAGTCAAATTCTACAGTCTTCTCAAACTACAGGAGGTGGGTGTGTAAGGGTGCACACAGCACCAGCAGTGTCATCCTGCTGCCTTACAGGAAAGAGATGCTGAAAGCTAAATAAGCTCTTCTCTGAGTTTGGAAGCTACATGGCACATCAGGACTTAAAACACAAGTATGAAATGGAGCACAACAGGCTGCAATAATCCAGGCCCACATGGGACCTCTGATGATGCTGTCTTTTACAGTGTCCCTGGCAGCAGCCCTCCCTGCTGCTTTTAAACTATTTTAGTGTTTAAACGACTGTTGCAGTGTGAGTTTGTAAACAAGGCACCTCTGTGGCTTGTTCCCATCATGTTCAACAACTTCTTAAAAGCCTCAGTCCTTTGTAAATGGACTGGTCTTCATTAAATCTACATCAAAACATAAGTATTGCAGTCAAAGCATGCTTTTTGGCCAGCATCTGGAGCAGACATGTGTGCCACTCCACATTTTTTCTTTGAAACAACTGCACCCTCTGTGCACAGGCTGGAGTGCAGAGCAAGGCCATGGTTCCCACTGCACTCCTTCTCACTGTGATTGAGATATATTGCTCAGTACAGAAAGATCAGCTTGGCACCCAGATGATTTATACCTATTTTCATACCCGGCCACAGAATTCATGTAGGAAAAGATCTTATTCTGCTTTCTGCTTTCACGACTCACTTTTTTAAATAGGAGAGAGGCACACTGGGAGGGTAGGAATATAGAAAATAACCTCTTCCAAGGTTGCAGGCATTCACAGGTGCATCGTGAAAGAGCAGACCTTAAACTCTCAGATCTCTGAGCCCACAGTGCTAATAGAACTTTATACAGCATAAAGGTGAGAAGCTCCTAGCAGCCCTCAACTCTAACAGGCTGGAGAGCATCCCACTTGTGACTGTAGCCAAGGAAACACCTGGAGACACTTCTCAGCCAGTCCTTACCTCCCCATTGGTGATGGCAGACTCCTGGCTCCTCTCTGAAGCAGCATGGACAGCAGGGAGGGGCACGGGTTTGATGGCGATGAGCTGCACCGAGCCCGAGGAGGTGTCGAAGGGGTCGACGGCAGACTTGGCCATGTTATCAAAGAGAATCCCTCCTTCCTCTTCATCACTCACGGCCACTAGAGCACAGCAAACTCACTCAGCACAAAGACACAGACATTCCTGCTGCATGCTCAAGGGGAATATTCAGCAAGCACACGCTTTGGGTTAATGATGTGCTCAGTGCACTCGAGGTGCAGGCCTGGGAGACCTTTACACGGGGAAAAACATCCCATTAGATCACAGGAAACATGAGGTATTCAAAGGGTTATCTGTCGTTCCCCCAAAGAAGGTTGATGTCCAATCTGTGCTAATGAGATGGAAAAAAGGAGAGGAATGACACAGGAAATAGTATGAAAATGACAGGGAAAGTTAAAGTAGATGTTTTCCTAGATTCCACATGGAAACACACAGGTGCCCACGTGCCAAGGTGTCAGTAGCTACACCTGATCAAACCCAAGAGTGCAGCTTTTTTTCTGTCTTACATTTGCAAGGGCAAACTCAACATTTGCTAGAGTAAGTAGGTTTCTTTTTCAAAACTTATTAATGCTAAAAAATTATTAAAATAAAAGCATTTTCTGCTGTGTCTTAAAAATGCTTAAGAAACTGATGGTGTCTAATCTTATGTTAATTTTTTGCTTTGCAAGCAGTACCTCAGGTCTCTGTGAAGTTAAACTGTTAAAATTTCTTAAGAGCCAGAAAAAGGCTTCCATAAATCTTTAAAATTAAATGTAGTGGCAAAACATCTTCAGTTGCAGAGTTCTATATAAATGGATAACTCTTCCACATGCAATTGGGCCCTGTCTCCTCCAAATTTTCTTTGCAAACATACATTACTTTGTCAGCTGTTGAACCTGAAAACTCTTACCCACATTTTGAAGGGAAAGAATGACACTAAAGCATGAGCACAAATTCTACAAAGAGATCCTTGCAAACATTTTTGAATAATTATGCTATTAAAGGGAAGAATGTTTGCTCCATCTCCTAACTGACAGGAGCAGAGATCCTCTGCTAAAGAACAAAGTGGTCTGCTCTAAATTTATTTCCTCTGAAAATACACTCTGGTTTAATATTTAATCACTGCACAAATTACAATGGACTTGTATAAACTCAGCAGTTTAGACAGCCAATGATTTTGGTAAGAAAATATTTGACAGCAGTAACATAAAATATGAACCCACTGAGTAAGCTCATTATCTCTGTCTGTGCTCAGTGTGACTGGAGCTGGCACCACTTGAGCTTTTGAGCAACAGATGGGTTAAATCCCTGTGTCATTAAATATTGTCCCTGCAGCTCCACAGAACTGTCCAAACAGCACAGGGGCTTTAGTGGGTCTTGAATGCCCCCGTTCCTCCTGGGGTTATCCAAACACTCCAGATGTGTGTGCTCAGTGGAACGAGTGGTGACAGTGACCTGGACTGCTAGGGGCCACCAGGGCACCACAGCAGCAGCACCAGAGAATGAGGGGATCCTCTCCTAGCACTGACCACACGTGAGCAGGGAGGCATTCACATCACAGTGACTATAAAGGTGAAGTGTGGATGCTCTTCCCTGAGGGGATTTTGAAACCCAGTAGCCACAGAGAGCTCAGCTACCTGCAGATGCATGGTATGTTCCCTCAGACCTCATTTCAGGAGCAGAAACCAAGAAGTTTTGCTAATGAAACAGATTTCCTCTAGGACTCATTAAAGGAAAGAAACATTAAGGGTGAAAAGTATCAGAAACCACAGATGACAACTAATTCTGATGGGGAGCACTAACACCACAGAGCACCCTCAGTATCAGTCCTTTCAAAGGTGAACACAACTCCTGCACCTACTCCAACACTACCAGCATAGAAACAAGAACCAAATGGGACTAGAAACTGGAATTTTATTCCATCTTACCTTAGCATTTGTTCATTTATAATCTAAAAGTAGGGTTTTTTTCCCACTGCCCCTTTTTCCCTGGCAGGTGATAAAGAGAGCCTGTGATCTGCAGCCACTGGCACACTGCTGTAATCTACACTGGCAGTGAACCATAGCAAGCACTGGGAATTTCATCATTTGCTCCTATCCATCTCCTCCAGAGAGAATTTACAGCAAGAATTTATGACATGACTGAACCACAACAGCCTCCAAACTTTGAAAAACAAGCCAAAGGAAGTTCAGAGAAACGTTGGAGAAGTGTTTGTTTCTGCTGTGTTTCTCTGCCCTGGGCCAGTCCACCTGTCCCAGCACCTCAGCTGAGTGAGCAACTGCCCAGCATGGGAAACTCCAGGAAACTGCCCACACAGTCTCTATAGTCACTCACAATAATCAACCTTGCTTAATTTAGTTAGCAACACGGTTCAAAAGTGATGTTCTAAATTTCTGTTTTCAAAAAGATGCATTCCAGCTCTATTGTGGTGTGGTTATACTCATGCCTGCACTGTCTGTGTGAGCACAGAGTGAGACACAGAAGCCCAGTGGCAGAAAAGGGCAAAACCCAACTTAATCACTATCTAACAGCAATTTCCCATCTCTGAAATATCTCATGCTAGATATCTCATGCCTCATGATCCGCTGAGATCCAATCACTCCTCCTAATCTGTGACTGCAGCACATGAAGACCTGTCCAGAGCAATCATTTATTCCTGTCCAGTGCCAGGTGCAGTGAAGAGCAGTGTGGCACAGGGTCACTGAGGAGCAGGAGCATCCCTGGAGCGCTGTCTCCACACCACTGCAGCCATCAGCACACGACATCTGTCCTCCCATTTCCAGGCAGCTCTGCACTGTTCCAGCCGGCAATGCCAGCAGGTGGTGCTACCCACTTGTGACCAGCTGGTTCCGTGGAAAAGGAGCTGTGGGACTGCACCCCTGACCGGTTAAAAGACAATTAGACACGTGAAGTATTCTGGTTTTATCTAGTTAACAATTTAAAGTATTTAAAAAAAAAAAAAAAAAAAAAAAAGTGATGCATTTGTCAGCCAAACATTTCAAGGAGGGATGCAGCAGAAGATTCCTTGTCTCCTCTCTCTTTCCCTCTACCTTGTCATTCCTCCCCACTCCCTCATCAAAATATGCTGGAATCAAGGAAAAAAGGACTGAAATACTTGCACCTAAAAAAAAATAAATAAAATTAGGGACATTTAAATCAGGTAACCTTGCAGCCAAACACCTGAAACAAAGATTTTTTTCGTCCTGCTCAGAAGCAACCATTTGAATGATTTTGGAAGCCCTCAGAAAAAGAATTATATCAATAGAGAAAAAGACATAAAGCCAAAACTTGGGAAATACCTGCAAGCAGGTAGACATGCTCTGCCTTTTCTTACATCACTCAAGGAAGTATTTTTGAAGATTTATTTTACATTAAAGGGAAAGCAAACATTGTAACCATACCTACAGAATATATCCACAGTTTGACAAAGAGCAAGCAATGTCACTTAGTCAAAACAACTCCTTAGGAAAAATCCCAGGTATCAGTAATTCAAACAGAAATCCTGAACATGATTTAATAATGGGGAACTCATTTTCCTTTTAGAGGAAAAAAAATGGACTTTTTTCAGTATCATCCAAGTCATTCCATTGGTCAGATGACTATCTCCAGAAAGATACAAACTTGAGCTTTGAGCAATAAAAAAACCATCTGTTTCTGAAGGAGTTTATAGCCCTATAAGTAAAATCCAAGTTTCCCAACATTAGTATCTGAACCTGTCCAGGACAGAAGTACCTCTCTGTAAGATATTGCAGTGCAACAGAAAACACACTTGTGTGCACACACTCCCTTCCACCATCACACCCAGCTCTGAGACAGTGCAATGCTAAACCTCTCACAAACAGCACAAGTATTATATTTTCAGAAGCAGACAGCTTACAGACTAATGGAGGCAGCTCATGATTCCTCCTGGACAGTATTTCCTTAGGTGTAAAGTCTGCCAAATGCTTGGTGGTGTGCCTGAGGTGTTGCAGTCCTGGGTTTGCCCTGGATGCTGAAGAAGGAGACACCTGGGCAGGTCATTTGAGATCTGCAAAGTGGTATTTGCAGGTTTCCAATGAAACTGTGTGCACAGGGTGAGTATTTGGCCCCTAGCTGCTTGTTTTGCTCCCTTTCTATGAGGGCTTCCTCTCCTTATAAGCAGGAGCAAGGATCTCTCTATGATTATGTCTTCTTGTCCAACCACATCTGCCTCATCTTTCTAAACATCAAAGTATTTCAAAAAGAGACCACATATTTCATAATGTTTCCAGTGAATCCACCAACCCTTTTCTTGGCTGACACTTCTGCAATAAATAGGTACTTTCATTAATTAAAAGAAAATTATTTCACTGACAAGGATGATGGACACACAAAAGACAGGGAAGACATGACAGCCTACAACAGAAGCTTCTTTAAGGCAATGGCGCCCCAGGAGTTCTGAAAACCTTTGCAGAAATAGTTTTCTGTTTGCACAATAAAACTGTACATTCATCTTCTTCGGTGCTGACATATTAGTGAAAAACCTCAGCCATCCAGGCTGCCACTGGGTCTGATGGCATGAACATCTACCTGCTCTTTACACTACTGCTGGGATGAAAACTCCTGTCAGACTCAATTAGTGGCAGAGCAAAAGTCATCCAGAGGGGAAGGCAAACGAGAATGAAGAAATATTTAATTGTGTGACCACTTGCAGATCCCTCAGAGATCTGCTGCAACAGGCACCTCAGCAACACAGCATGCAGTATTTTCCTGCCATGAGAACAGCAACCAAAAAGGGCCAAAAAAAAAGAGAAATTATATGGAGTTATATTAAGCCTAAAGGAAAAAAAGGGTTCACAGTCACCAGCAGGATGCTAGCAGGGTCATAGGACTCTCAACTATTTAAAGCAAATAAACAACAAACAAAAAAGCAGCAGTGGAAGAAATGGACACAGTAAGGGGAAGAATTAGTCTGTGTCACATAAGCTGAACTCTTGGGAGAAAAGGGAATCAATGTGGGAACCTTCTGGGAGGTTCAATAGCAGCTGGTGCCAACACACAGGATTTCAGCTAAACAGGTGGATTTTGTTTATTCTTGGGGATTTTTACTCCCCCTGTGGTTAAATGTAGTAAGTTACTCTAAAAAAACCTAGGAGTTTGCTGTGAAGAGGTGAGGAGCCAGATGAAATCCCTAATTAACACTTTTTGGGGGGCAAATGAAAATAATGCTTCATGATGAGGGAAT
This sequence comes from Trochalopteron elliotii, assembly GCA_024734555.1. Classification (NCBI taxonomy): domain Eukaryota; kingdom Metazoa; phylum Chordata; class Aves; order Passeriformes; family Leiothrichidae; genus Trochalopteron; species Trochalopteron elliotii. The sequence continues at coordinate 986,332 of JANPWX010000057.1, forward strand.
GGATGATGAAAAGAGTAAGCTCCTTTCTCTACACCACAAATTCTTCCCAGCACTCTGATTTCTTAGACTTTTAAAGATACAGGCATTGTGAAGGGGAATCATCTCACTCCAGATCTGCACAGGTGCCTCAATGCAGCTGTCAGGGCTTCTTTCTGACTGGATCTTACCTCCAGAGATCTGTCCCAGTTGGCCATGACCCTCTGGAAGCAGCCCTTTCCATTCTGACTTGTACTTCACCCAGCACAAAAGAGGCAGAAGAAGGGTGCTGGATGTTTTCTGGGATCCACCAGCTCCCCCAGCCAGCTCTGTGTCCAAGCTGCTACATCACTGCCACTGGACAACGTTGCTGTTGCCATATTTCACTTTCTTTTGAGTCACCATAGACAACTGCTCAGAAATTCAGAAAAACAGGCTCTGATGCTGAGCTGCCACATCAGACAGAGTGAAAACTAGTGGCCCACGCTTCTGTAGAATAAAGGAGGCAATGTATCATAGTTTAGCTGAGTTGCATCCAAAAATCCCTTTGATTTTAGCTAAATCAATAATACAGACAAGTTTTTTTGCCTGCTACTTTGCTCCTTTTAGACAGCTCTTGCCTGGACAAAAGAAATAAGAGCCTTAGAGACTGGTATTTTAAAAAGCAGCGAGGCCCTTGACTGAATGAATTCTGGAAAGTTACATCTGTTTTCAAAGACAATGTCCAAATGATTGGAAAATGAGAAATTGATCCAGCTGGGGAAGGTTTCTCACACAAAGAAGTTTGACTCCTTGAAAATGCTGCTTGTACATCTCCACCCGTGGTGATGAGGTTTAAGTATAAACCTGAGCTCAACTACACAAGTTCTAAGCCCAAAAGTTGGGGAGTCATATGCTTCATTAAGAGTTGACAGCAAATCAAAACTTTGGTTTTCTCTGAAAGAAGAAACAAGCACTGACACTCGTCCAAATATGTTAATGGGAAGGTTGCAACATCAAGCACTTAAAGGTTGAAAAACAACCTAAATCAATTTCATTGGCTTCATTTAGTGAGGAGCTGGTGAAAGGAAATGTTGCACTGTGGGCTGGTTTAGTTCTCTAGGTTTGAGTGGGTTCAGCCATTTGCTTCTCCCTGAATGATGTCTGGCCTGATAAATGATGGGCAGAACTATTAATATCCTGTTTTTCTCTTCCACATTCTCTTACAAACCCATCTCAGAAACTGCCAGTACCTCTGTTGGCTGATTCATCTATATTTCAGTCCTCTAACATACATAACTGGGAACTTTTTAAGAAATGTTGGGTTTTTTTTTTTTAAGTGCCTAAAGTAAATTAATGTAGAACTCTTCAACTTTTAGAAAGAAAACTTTCTATTAATATAATAATAAATGTTCTTCCAGAACAAAAAATGTCATTATATTACAAAAGCCTATCACTATTTGATTCAAGTAGATATTTTTTGTTTTCTGTAGAAATAATGCTCAGCTGAAGAGCTCTCCTGATCCTCCAAACCATCAGGTCCTGAAGCCAAGCCTGTCAATCTGTGCTGGTTTCACATTGTTCACTCACAGCCCTGACACACTCCATGTGGAGTCAAGTTTGATACAAGCCATATAGAATTTACGTACTGAGGTAACATCCAGTGCTGTCATTTCTCCCTGTAACTAAATGTCAGCAAGAAATAGAATCTAAAATTGGCCTGTAACTATGGCAACTAATGAGCCACTCTGACTTGGAGTCCCCAAATCCAACATGTGACCATCAAGGGATTCATTCCAGTTTGAAGATGCTGCTTCTCAGAGAAGAAAATCTGCTGCTGCTTTTGCCGACGTGCGTGCGAGAGCCGCCAGCCAACAGCCAGGCTGGGGAGCTGGAGCAGGCTCAGGCAAACAGCTGGGAGAAAAGCAGCTTCCTTCTGAAAGTGGAAGGAAAAACAGACACCACCTTCTGTGGGTGCTCAATACTCTGGGTAAAGGTAAAACCCTGCAGAAAGGACAAAGCATCAAAGATGACAACGGTGTTCGTAATCACAGCATGGGGGAACAAAGTGCAGGCCCTGATGTGATGAGAAGTCATGGGTGCCTTGAGGTTCTGGTTTTTAATTTCAATTTCAACAGACATTCGTGATCACACAAGCCCAAACTACATTAATTTTGACAAGGGGAGGTCATTTCATCTGCCGTGACTACATCCTCCCTCTCAGAAGCTGTTCTGGAAGGGTTGTTTGAGGAAACTCTCCTAAACATACCTTAAAAATATGTCTACAGCTAAAAGTTTCCCATCTCTCTACCAGGGAACAAGGTATTTATTCCCTTTCATATCTGTGCCAGATGACCCTTTTTAGGGCCATGGCAGTCAAGTGAAGAGAGTTCCTCCAGGAGGAGCTGAAGTCTCTACCAGGAGGGCTCAGCAGATGTCTCGTACACAGGTTCCTCCTAGATTCTAATGAAATTAAGATTTAAAATAAAGGGTCACTATTTCCTTCTACTACATTCAGAAGTTTGTTTAGGTAGCATGTGTATGTTCTAGAAATGCACTAAATCAGAAGTAAGGATGTTAGGTGCTAGTCAATCCTTAAAAAAAAAAAAAAACAAAACTGAGTTCTTACCAGTTTTCTTTAAATATGTGAAACCAAACAATACAAAAACTACCTTCACTAAATTATTTTGTCTACCCATGTAAACAGCACTTGGAAGTGGTTTAAATATTGGATTTCCTGGGTGGGTGGGTAAGAAAAATGACACCATAAATTACAGCTTTTAACTGTGGAAAACATAAACATTGCTGTCCTGTAAAATGTGCCACATTTGATACAGTGAAAAAATAAAATAAAAAAAATTAACCCTCTTGAAACTTAGAACCTGTTAGCCAGTTTTCTGTTCAAAAGGAAAACATAGCTATGGGAACAAAGCTATAACTCAGGAAAAATAAGCAGAGACAAGAAAAGCAAGGAAGAAAGGGGATTGGGTATTTCTCTCATCAGCTGTTCCTGATACATTTCATGTCACAAGGTCACCACCATCAGCCAAGGTCTTGTAAGAAACATCCACTGTGACATCCCAGGTGCATCAGGAAAAGCTGACAGTAAGTGTTAATGACAAACAGGTGTGCCAAGGATGTGTGAGGAAAGAGCACTGGATGCTTCACACTCTCTCAAATTAATTTTTATCTAATTAATTCATCTTCATCAGATCTGGGCCAGCTTAGCAGCAGCAGCAAAAGAAATTAATATCCTAGGGACCTACACAACAAAAAATGCTGTAAACCCTACCAAGAAGCATCATGTCTTCATTAGTTTACTGGTATTCCAAGAAAAAATAAAAAAGGGGGGAAAACAAAAAAAGAAAACTTGCAAAGGCCCGCACACAGAGCAAACATCACGATGTTTCATGGGATCTGGAGAAACAATTAAAGCAGCAAAGGGGGAGGAGAAAACCCCCCAAATGAGCCACACAAAATGCCCAGGGAGTGCTGAGGGTACAAGAACTCAGTTCCAAGGTCCCTGCTGGTGTGTGGGCGTGGCAGTGGGAGCGAGCACAGCGAACACTTCTCACCGTTCCTTTTCCTCCCCTCGTCCTTGGCCGCTTTCTGCGGTGCCATCACTTTCTGCAGGGAGCTGCGGCCGGAGCTGGGCTTTCCCGACCCATTGCTGAGGATGGAGCCGTTCTGACTCGGGGACCGGCTGCAAGTAACCATAGCAACAAGGCAGGACGTGAGTTCTCCCTCCCAAACCTCGTTTCAAGGTTATTTCGTTCGTGCGGTTTGCATGGCTGAGTTCGCAAAGCCTGGTTTGGTACCGAAAGGAGGCGGAATAGAAACGGCACGCAGCAGCACAGTGAAGGTAGGAGCAGAGTGATGGGAGGTGAACAGGATTTTCCCAATTAGTTCAGGGCTGCTGGGCATCTTGGTGGCTTGGAATGCTTGCTCCTCATGCATAAACCCCACGATGATAAAAGTGCCACCAACCAAGGACAAAAAGTCCCATTGTCAATTCAGCGTCATTAACCCAGACAAAATAAAATTTGTCTTTGTTTCAGGATGTATGGCTAAACCAATTCCTCTGTTATTTAGCTTGCATTTACAGTCAACTGTTGTCAGCCACAGTGCAAAATACACTCACTCACTTTGCACATATGCACACACAAAGTGATAAGACAATTCTCCTTTTCTCCTTCTGGCACATACCCCAGTTTTACCAGCACCCTCATTGGCTGAAACCACTAAGAAAATGCTTGTTTTAATCAGCCATTGCACATCCTTGTCCTGAAATTGGTTCCTGCCCAGGGTGAGGAGGGAAGGCAGAGCAGAACCGCTGTGCATTCAGTCCCAGTGAGGAGCAGAGACAGAAATGAGCAGCGTGCTCTGAACTGTGCTGGGATCAAGAGCCCACCACAGCTTCCCTGCTTTTTGGGGTGGACAAGTTACTCAAATCTTAATGCACAAGTTGGGAAAAGCAGGCCACAGTAGAACATAGTACATTAGGTGTTAGTCTGCATCCAGACACAGTCACGTTTTTTTCACATGTGAAACTTGCCACAAAGGGAATGAAAACTCTCCTCAGGACCTGTGTAATTATTCACAAATCTACCACTGAGTTGTCATGGGCAGTGACAGGGTGATGTAGAGAAGTTACATTAGAGAAAAAGAATGGGCCTAGTCCAAGAGGCTTCCATTTACAGAGAGAAAAAAATCAAATTCTACTGCTGTCACAATGATTTTATAACCAGAAAATGGTACTAAAACAAAACAACTGTCAAAACCATCCTGAAAATCATTGCCAATACTGGATCATCAGCTTGAAACATTCATTTACCTCCAGGTCTGGCCACCCTGCCTGGTGTGAGTAGAAAGCATTTATTGTGGTCAGAACAGCAAGGGACAAATATGAGGAAAGCAATTCTCGTGGACTCCCTTTTGAAGATAGCCTAGGTGAAATATGTATAATTTGAGACAGGCTCTTTCCAGCTACAGGGCTCTAGGAAAACTCAGCATGCAGCCTAGCTCAGTCCAGCCTGAGGGTTTCCTTGTGAAATTCTATTGAAAATAAGTATTCTTGAGAAGCAGGATTCCTCCCTATAAACCTGTCTGTTGCTGCTAAATGAATAATCCCAGCCCAGTAAAAAAAATCCATCCAGGGACAGACTAATACCAGGAGAAAATCTGCTCAGTTTGGGAACACAGAAAAGAAATTAGCATGGATAGCTTGTACAATGATTTCTGTAGTGACACTAATCCAAATATTCATTCTTTTTAAGTGGCACTCATATTATTAACTGAGAAGTTTCTTTCAGTGGTGATAGCAGAGAAGATAGTCTGATCAGTTACCAGCCACTTCATGGCTGTCTGGTTTGAATTGACCTTTCCAGGCTGTAAAGTACCCTGAATAAAAGAGCAAACACATAAAGGTCAAGAAATATTTCTTCATCTTCAGCAACCATTAAATTCCATTTCCAGACACAGCTCCTGGGAATGAAAAATACTGAAATTGTACATGTTCTCACTTACTCAAGTAATCACCCTGAAGGAGGGAAAGCTAACTCTTAGTTATTTGCTTAGAAGGGCACCAAGATTCAGCACATTTTATAATGAGAATAACTCTCCTGGATCAAGTTTGCTTATCAGCATTTGTTTAAAATGGTGCAGATTGACTGGGGATTTCTGTACTCACTCAAAGGACTGAGTGAAGTGCTTAATCTTTGGTTAGAGGACTAATTAACAGAGCTGGTTTGCATTTTCTTATGTGTATTTGCACATGGCTTTGGAGAGGCTTCAAAACATCTCAAAGAACAACTCCTGCAAAGACTTGACCTGCCCAGCACCAGCAAGCACTTGCAGGTATCACGGTCATCTTCCATTTGTCATTTCCTCAAAGGAAGGAAGACTTTGAAAGGATCAGGTGCTGTTTGGTTCACATGGGCTGCAGGACCTAACCCTCGTATTTCAATGATTTGTAGTGTGAGCAACACCTCTCTGGCATTAAATGGCAGAGTAACAGTTTACATCCCATTGCAGCTGGCTCACTTTTCTGTACTGCTATGCCCTGCAGACAGCTCTTGCCACATTCCCAGTGATTTACTACACAGCCAAAGGAGTATGACATACCAGGCACCAACTCAGGATCCTTCTGTCTGTTTTTCTGCAGGGAAAACCTCAGCTGGTGACCAGTGGGGATGTCTACCCATTCAGAAGGGCAGCAGTGTGGGTCCACACCACGCAGGCTGTGTGCAGTAACACTGTGTTGAGTATCCCAAGCTTTCCCATTACTCCAAAGGGGGAAATATTGGACAAGATGAGGTGACTCAGCTAGGAAGGCTTGGTTTTCTCTAGAATTTCTCTGCATTAGTCAGCTGCTTTTCTTGCATGTTATCAAATCCCTTCAAGAGGCCAGGCCTGTGTAAGGTCTGTGAGCTGCACAACAGTTCCCTCTATTCAGGCTGTTTACCTAACAGGTTTATTTTCCTCTCTTCCCTTCAGTACCTATCCTCAGTTCCACTCTCATTTAATACCAAGGAGAATGGGTCAAGGAAAAACTGGCCTCAAAGCAAGCAAAACAGCTGGGATAAAGGGATAATCTGCTTTCCTTGCCTGCAAGGACCAAGACAAGAAATATTCAGCTGTTCTGTTGATGGCTGAGGGCAGACATGAGGTAAAACTTCCTAACAGGAAAGGCAGGAGAGAACAGATTGCTGGAGGAGGTTGTGATCATCCCACCAGTGGAAGACTTTAAAATAAGGTAGATAAAGTTGAGTTAGGGGGGTGTAGGACCCTGCAGTAGAGAAGAGGAGCCATACAGCTTCCTGGAGATCTTGAATCCATGATCCTACAAGCCTACAGACTTCATTATGAAAGGAGTGCAAACCTGGGACACTTTACCCTAGACACTGACATTATCTAGTCTATTCTTACACTTCAGAAGTTTTGTCCTGCTGTAGATGCTTTAGATCTAGAGGTCTTCCATAATGTTTAGGGTTTTCCCCTTCTGCTAGTGAAGGCATTGGGCCCAGTTCTGGAGTGACAGAGCCTGCCAGTGGAGTGACAGCAATTTACAGTGGCTGAGGACCTGTCTTTTGGTTCCTTGAGGAATTTACCAGTGCTCATGCTACAGGTCTGTAGGAGCACCCCATCTCTCCCAACACAGGTCTCATGTTTCATTTGGGCTCATCTCTTGTGCAACACTAACATGCACATAAAAGCCACTTCACCTCCTCGGTAAGACTTGGGTTTATCCCACATTTTGCAGCAACCTCACACACCCACACAGGCCAGTGTTATGCCAAGGATCCATCCTGGAGAGGAGCCATCTGCCACTGACAGAGCCTGGGTGCCAAACCTTACAGCACCCAGCAGCACACACCCCATTAAAGCCCTCTGTGGAAAGCCACCAGAGGCCAGCCCATACCTTTTCCTTGTTTCATTGGATTTGGCAGTTTTGATGGTGCTCCCATCCTGGGTAGTTTCTCTCTCCTGGGAGGCAGGAGCATCTCTGACGGGGAGGGGAAGGATGACAGTCTCCTGAGTCACAGGTAAAACCTCATCCTCTGCTCCCTGCTGACCCAAGTGTTGCTTGGCATAGTCAAAGCCTTGTACTGGCTGCAAAAAAACCAAGAGAAATAACAGAAATTTCCAGCGTGTATTAGATTAAATATAAATTTTCAAATTCAATGTAAAATTTTTTACTACTCCTTAACTTTTTTAATTACGTGACAGATAAAAATACATAGATTACCATGTGAATGCCCAACAGGAAACCAATTTTCTGATGAGATCTCCATTCCATACATTTTAAACATGATTAGTATAAAATTGATCTTGGCTAACCTTTCTTACCGTGCTGTAACACCCCCAAAAATTACTTTGACAGACAGTGGGAGAACAAGGATATGGAAGAAAAAATTAGGAGTAAAAAAAAATAAAACCATATAGAAAATTTTCTCTGACAAAACCCTTGTGTTTCCAAAGAGGGTGGGAGTAATTTATTCCCAGTCGAGCCAAAGTAAAAAAGGCACACATCAGAAAGTTTCATGGGCAACATTTTCCAGAAAAGAATCTTTTTCAGATCAGTGAAATTTTATTTCCCTGGCTTGCCAATTTCCTACTGGGAAGGATATTACTGACTTCACTTGTTTCTCTTGGGAAGTGGCATTTCACCAGAGCCTTGCAGCAAGGCAGTTCTTGCCCAGCAGAACTAACACATGCCTTCTGGGCAAAGCAGCCAAGAAAAGGTGGATCCTCTCAATGGAAAAATTAAACATTTAGAAAAAACTTGACTTTCCAAATTGCATTTTCAATTACAAGGAAAAGAGAAAGGAAAAAAAAAACCAACCAACCAACCAAAAAAACAAACCAACAAACAAACAAAAAAAAACAAAAACCCACCACCAACAAAATCAACCCCCTTCATTCTGTTGGAAAAAAATATGAAAAATAAATCAAAGAAATTCCTGATGACCTCTGGAAAATGTGTTCTTGCTACACTAAGCAAAACTAACTTACCAAAAATAGGAAGGTTGCTCTTCCTGAAGTACAAAGACTATTGACAAAATGCTAAGAAAGGGCCACAAAACACTTCAAAGTTGAGAAAGTGGTGAGTTTAAAACTCACACATACTTTGGGAAATACTTTGGAATTAGTTCATGACTGATTAGTCTCTCCAGGTTCCTGTCATATCATCACTGAATATTTTAGTTCCAAAAGAAAAACAGCAGGAGAAAAAAAATTGCTGTTGACACAGAAAAAGGATGAGCTCTGAAAAGCATTTTCTCTTGTTGTGTCCCTTACTAAATCTGGGCTGCAGCTCTAAATTCAGACACATTTCACAGGTGATCTCAATCTGAAAAGAATGGGGCTGTTTTTCACTTTTTGAAACATAACAAATGCTTTTTCATGTGGACCTGCATGGTATTCCCAAACTCCTGTTCAGACTGAGGCTAATGATTCCTAATGTGTTCCCATACTTCAGCATTCCTGATAAAAAGCTTCAGAGCCTTAAGGAGTGGGCTACTGCTGATAAGGGGGAGCAGACAACTCCACAGATCACCCCCATGGAACTTGCAATATATCAGAGAAATGCTAATTCACCCCTCCATGGCAGGCAGGGTATCACAAAACAGCCACCAAATGAGCTACAAGGGCAGCAAATGAAGGAAGGGAAGCAGAAGCTGTGTGAAGGACAGCTAGGAAAAAACACAGCACAACATCCTACATAATAATATTGTTCACTAAAATAATGTCTTTCAACCTCATTATAAATATTAAGTGTCAGTTAAGATGCCCCTAGATATTCTAAAAAAAGGTAACAAGAGAGAAGAGGTGATTAAATCAGTTATTTCTCCCTCCATGCCTTTGAAAGAGTAAAAAAAGTTTCAACTTCATATCTTATTAAAAAAAAAAAAAAAAAAAACAAAAAAAAAAAAAAAACCCACAAACACAAACCAATAAAAACTCTCCAAACAAAAACCAAACCAAACCAGAAACAGCAGGACATGAGAATTACTAAAGAATTCTGCAGTGTCCCAGCTCAGATCTGCCACAGGAAGAAAATGAAGGATTATTTTAATCAGAGTTCTACTTACCACCATGTCCAGTAACAAACTGCAATAAAAGGAGAGCTGAGAAAGTCATCCTCATCAGCAGACATATTGCATTAAATAAAATTTGCTCTTGGATCCCTGCTCTGCAAAAACCCACAGGAGCAGATGGCTCTGCCACCCCTGGAGGGAACTGGCAAAGGCTAAACCACGATCAGGCACTGCTGAAGTACTGCAAACACTGATGGCCAATACATCCAAAATATTGAAGGACTGAGATTCTAATATTGCTTTTGAAATAATAAATGGATAGACAGGGACCACTGGATTACACTGCCTGGCAAAGGGCAGACTGAATACAGAGAGTTGTTTCTGGGACTCTTTTTCCTTGTAATCACCATGAAAAAGACACTAAAAAGAGGGAAGGGAAGGGAAGGGAAGGGAAGGGAAGGGAAGGGAAGGGAAGGGAAGGGAAAGATCAGGCCCTCCACTCTAATTGTATACTCAGGTACAGTTTCACTGACTTTTTTTTTTTGTGTGTGTGCCCTTTTTCAAACTGATAAGGCTTGTTTTCCCATGGCCTGCAGCACCTGCTTTTGCATGTGGGTCTTAGACAACAGATCTTATCTCTCTTTGCCTGCAAACTTATTGTTTCATGGTCTAAAAAAAAAAGAAAGTGAGAGGATAAATGAGATTCTAGACTTTAAAGAAGCATGCTGTGAATTAGAAAGCAAGGCAGGCAAAAGTTAACATCTATCCAAAACCTCAAAGCAAAACCAGTTGCTTAAAAATAAAAAGAGCATTGAAATAACACTAAAATAAAATCCCATCAGAATTTCACCAATCTGAATTTATACTTCTTTCATTTTACAGCTAGAGAGGAAAAAAAAAATGGTATTTTTCAGTTTTCCTTTTCCCTGCAACCTCATTCAGACGTCCCTGACTGCCGAGCCAATCCAGAACAGCACCACAATTCCCAAGAGAGATCCTACAAACCACGCTGCGTACCAGAGGTCATCTTGCAAACTTCATTCATTTACCCTTCAGCCCGCCACAACACAGAAAGTCACGCCTTAATTACCGGGCTCGGGCAGCAGCCCCGCCGCTCCGCTCCATCACCTCATCACCTCCCGCTGCCGCACACGGATATTTAACGCTGAATGTGCCATTCCCCTGTGAGCTGTGTCCGTGCGTCCTGCCCGGCTGAGGGATGTGGAGCTGAGCTCCGGCGGGAGCCGCAGCCTCCCTCCCTCCCTCCCTCTCTCCCGCAGGACTGCAGCACTGCTCTGCCCTGCCAGCTCCCCTTGGAACGCGGCTCCTGGAGCCCCAGCACGGCTGGCAAACGCACCTGGAGATGCCGGCACTCAGGTATCCCCTGGGAGCCTCCTCTCCTCCCTACGCAGGTTGCTGGATGTTCAAAAGGTATGACAAAATCGCTCCGGTGGTTCAAGAGCAAGTCTCAGATGCGCGGAGGTAAAACACTAAAACCGGCTGCTTAAACTACAAATCACCCCTCTGTGACTCCACTTCCAGCAGAGTCAGCATTAATCAGCAGTCTGAGGCACTTTGCTCAGCCATGAAATACAGCAGACTCATTTTAAATGTGACATGGATATGTGCTCGTTTGTACTCCCGAACTGCAGGAAATGTGGCAATTACAGTTCAAGCAATTACCACTATCTCTAACACTGGAATTAAAAATAAAACTGAAACTCTTCAAAATGACCTTCTTTCATTATCTTCTCAAAATATGTTTCTTAGCCTGATTTTAATGAAAGATGCTGAAATCAGGGATGACCAAACCAGTCCATTCCCAGTTCCACTTCAGGATTTATCTTCCACAGTCCATATACCACTGTAAACTCCAAACTAGACCTGGCAGACCCTTTCTGATGGAGCCATCATTGTGAAACTAAATGGGAAAGCAATTTAGCCTTCATTTGGAAATGCATCATTTTTCAGATAATGAATTAAATTAAATTTTATGGATTCTTGAAATAAACCAGAAAGGGGAAATGCACTCTGGAAGGGAACCTTCTGCCCTCCAGCAGCAACGAGAACAAACCTGCAGGAAAAACTCCTGAAAGGACTGTGGTGTGGGTGCTGGGAGCTCAGCACCAGTTGTTTTCTTCCAGCAATTTTAGATCCAGCTCCTATCTGATGTATTGATAGCTGATGCAAATATAACCTGACTGAGCAGGCTTTAACCTGAGCATGTATCTTACAGCCTGATTAAATCTGGTTTCTCAGGAACAGTAAAAATTCAATTTTGGCTTTCTTTTAGGAATGAAAACAATGGAATAAAATATGAAAATACTTTCAAGTTTTTTCTGTGCTGCAATTTCAACCAGCAGTAGGTTGTTTTGGGTTCTTTTTACACAGCAACTCTCTTCAGCTGGTAAGCATCCCATACTGATGGGCAGTTCAAATCAATGTACAAGTTTTGTCTTATTCTTATTCTTTAGCTGGGACCAAGATTATGCATATAAAAGAATTAAATGGTGCATAGCATTTTCAACAGCCCCTAATAAAGCATAATTTGCATTTTAGGGGTTTCAATGGGGCATCAAATAGCACTGCAGTGATATTAATTCTTGTCTATGTTTGTGATATTGTGTGTTTCACTTTTGCAGATCTAGTCTTAACACTGGGTGGATAATAGTAGATAAATAGACAAGCACACTGGAACCAAAATGGAAATGTCTTTTCTGCATCATTTTTGATACAAATGTCTGGTTTCCAACTGGCACCAGCTGCACCCATCTGCATCGAACCTAAGATAAGGAGAAAAGAGCTGTCAAATGCATCATGCTTCCCTTCAACTCTTCTTCCAATCTACATTTTTCAGCAGAAGCAACAGAGCTGAAATCTCAATAATCCTGCTGTCTCTAGCATTAAGAAACCAAAGAAAAAATTCATCATCTCAATCCCATGCCAGTGGAGAAGAACAAAGCCAGCTAAAAGGGCAGAGGAACAGTCTGACTTACACACAGGCTCCATAGGCTAAAAACTCTTGTCTTTGGGTGGACCTGATCAAGAGCCATTGAACAGCAGCATTGAGAGGGCAGACTTTTTCACTATGGAGATAAAACAGTATTCCGTGACATTTTTCTGTCAGAGGAACAAACTGGAAGTGCATTTGACTGGGGGGGAAAAGAATTGTTGTAATTGAAATTACAAGAATTACAGTTGAAGAATTCTTGTAATTCTTGTAATTTTCTTGTAAGAAAAACATAATTGTTTGAACCCAACTAGCAATGCACATAAATAAATTAGAAAGTCCAAAACACCTAAAAGAAAAATAGCAGTAGGAGAAAAAAAAATTCATAGAATGTCTATTCTGGATTAGCAGTTTGGGAGGAGGACTTTTGTTAGGGCCAGGTCTGAATTGCTGCCAAACTTCACAGACATTCCCAGCTTTAGCAGGCAGGAACAGCTCAGGCCATGGGGTTTGAGGTCCTCCAGGAGACGTGCAGACCCAAACTGTGAGTAACAACCCTTCCAACTCCCAAACATCCTCCAACTGCATCTATCCAAGAGTCACAGCCTCAGCAGGCAGATGGATTGCTGGGCCTAGGGCTGGCTCACTGACCTTGGCTCTCTGAGGCAGGTTCATCATGGTGTCTGGTTTGAAGTCGTTCTTGTTCTTCCTGCACAGCACGGCGGTGATGATGATGATGATGACGGTGACCACAGCGATGGGAGCCAGCACGGCTGCGATGATCCACAGGTTGTTTGGGGGGTTCTTCACCACAGCTGCAGAAAAAGGCAAACCAACATGGGTAAGCTTTCCTGGGCAAGGTTCCTGTTGCTCCCAGCCTTCAGTGTCCTCCATGTAGGAATTAGTATAAAAGCACTGTAAGTAATCTAGCTTTCTAATACCTTTGTATTACTTTACTAGGAAAAAAAAAAAAGGGGGGGGTGAAATCAGCAACACTGTTGAATTCACAAATCCCTGGGCTCTTTTCTCTTAGTTTCACATTACCTGGTTATATGTAAAAGCAGACATCAACTCCAAAGTCAAGATAGATGCCATATAAGATATCACTCCAACGGTTCATTTGCACAATAAACAAACAAATAAAAGGTGCAAGTAATGCATCCTTAACTATTTTTCAAACACAAACCCAGCTTAGAGCAAAGTAGCATAGCACGTTTGTTAAAAGAACACACATGGAGTCCATACATGGTGTCAAAGACTGGCTGGCTCAGCAGGAGCAAACTGGCAGAGCTTTTTAAAGAACAGTGAAACTAGCTTGAATAATTATTATCAATATCAATAAGGCAATAAGAAGATGCTTCTCTTGTGCTCTAGAAATAATTCATCATAGTTCAGGTCAAAAAGAATTCATCATTTCTGAAGGAGTGGAAATAATGAGGCTGGAAAGAGCTACTTGCAGATATATTAATGATGGCACCAGGAAAAGGGTACGTTTCAGAAATGCAGTGATGCAAAAACATTTTAGACTCCATTTTCATCAGAATAATCTCTCTGATAATGAATCTTCAACTTGTTCACACACAGGAGGTCCTCCTGTGGCACATTCCCAGTTCTCTCATTCCATTCCATTTCTTTCTGGAAAAACAATCAGACAACTTCCCTATAACGCTGAACTTTGCAGCAGTGAAATGCTTAGTGGACTTGCCCATGCTATCCCTGTTTTATTTTGCTGTGGCACTGGTGGGTTGCTGGTGTGGGCAGGCCATTGTGAGAACACCAGCACAAAGCAGCCGCTCCCATTCCCCGGGGGACCGGCGCTTTCAAATGTCATTGAGCTTCATGAGCTGTCAGAGGCACTCAGCATCTCTCAGGATCGGACTTCAAATGCAAACCAGCTCGTTCTGCAGCACTTATTAGGAACTTTTCAGTTCTCCAGCTGAAAGCCTGACCAGAGCCTGAGCCTGTTTTCTTTGTAGATCTGCAACTTTTTGCAAAGCCGGTGAAGTTTCTGCATGACGTGGGAACAGCACCATTAGGCTCAGAGCTGGAGCAAGGCTGAAAAAAGGCCAGGTTGGAGATTTTCAGGGTTCACTTTTCAACAGACTCTCAGAATTCCTCATTATTGATTTTGACATTTAGTTTGGGAATGAAAGGGCTGTGGGGAAGGAAACAGAATCTGAATTTTAACAAATAACGAAAACTTTAATTGTAGACTGCTGCTGTGGAAGCAGCAAACAAGGGTTGAAAAATTACATTTATTCCTCTTAAGGGATGAAGAGGAAATTATGACCTTATGGCTAATAGGATAGACATTTAGGAGTCCTAATCTGCATCCTTTATTCAGCTACCATACTCCAGTTTGACCTAAAGTCAACCCATGATTCATTCAACTCACTAAGACTTCAGTGGAATTTGAAACAAGCCTTTCATTCTGTTGCAACTCAGTCTCTGGCTCATAACACAGGAACATCCATTTTTTGGGTTATTATTCATCTGTCTCGCCTAACCCAGCTACGAGCTCCCGAGGGTATGTGTCTCTTCTTACAGTATTTTGGGACAGAACTTTTCATTCTGCTAGAACAGAAATTACAACGAGCAAAAATGAAATCCACACAAAGTATTTTCTGTGGTAATACAAAGGCAGACTACAAATAACCGTGTCCAAAAGGAAAGAAATTGGGTTTTTTCCCATAATAAGGTATAAAGATGGAATTACCTCCTACATTTCAAATTCTCTACCTTCAGAATTTCAGTTACCTCAGGTCACAATTTTGATTTCTGTATATTCTCTTT
Organism: Trochalopteron elliotii; assembly: GCA_024734555.1. Lineage (NCBI taxonomy): Eukaryota > Metazoa > Chordata > Aves > Passeriformes > Leiothrichidae > Trochalopteron > Trochalopteron elliotii. The sequence continues at coordinate 1,001,569 of JANPWX010000057.1, forward strand.
TTACAGTGATCTATGCATATGTGGCTGGTATGAAAATCTACAGATGAATAAGGCTGCCTTATCAGACCAAGGAAATACAAAGTTAGATGATGAGCAGTAGATTCCATAATTGCCTAAATATTTGCATAAATATAAATCACATCACTGCACAAAGAGCTAGGAAACTGCTATATCTATATCTTCTTTACTAAAGAAAATACATTGAAGAAATATTCTCATGGAAAATAAAATTACTTTGAATTTAAATGCTGGAATTTATGGAATGGAGATGCCCATGTTCAGCTGAGTTAAAATCAGCAGCAGGCCATGATCAAATCAAGGATCAGATACAGTACATGGTGCATTCTCTGGAAATAGTATCATATTTCAGTCTTCTTACTCAATCCTATGTTTATGGATGATATATAAATTACTCATTACAGTGATCTCTTCTTTTCCTGTCACCATTTCACATAATTATTTCAGTATCACTGCTCCTCCAGGCAGATACAATTGCACCAGGGGCACCCATTTTATGTGCTGTTTCAGCAGTAAGGACATCCAGTGCAAAGTCCACTATATAATATTGATTCCTTCTAAAGAAATACTTGGGAAAAGTGAAGAAACCCAGTTAGCAAAAGGCATGGATTTGTACACTGAGCTGTTAACTGTGTGAAAAAACACTCCAGGTTTCTCCACAGGTTTATGACTATGGGCCAAGCATATAGGAATATCTAAAAAAAAAACGTTTAGAGAAACCTGTGTCCACAATCACTCAGTAACTGATGAAAGTCTTAAAAGAGAAATTTGAAAACACTTTATTTTGCAAGAATGCATTATTTTTGGCCACGTTATTCTGAATGATGCTATCATATCTTGAATGTGAAAGCCGCCCATATGCACAAGTAGCTCTTTTCAACTTCACATCTCTGGTTTGTGTCTAAACAATATCTTTAAGAACCATGTAGTTCTCTTGGTGAAAATTATTATTAAAAATAAAATAATCCCGTTGGGATAAGAAGAATCTACACTATTTTGATCAAGTCAAAAATAAGGGACATCTTAATAGCCACCACATTTTACTTTTTTTAGCCAAATTATATGAAGAGCAACTTTGCCCCAGTCATCACTGGTCTGTGGTGTCATGGTTTTGTCAGCACCAGAATTAATTCTGATTTTCCACAGTGTCCAGTTCATGGGATAAAGCAATGATTAAGTATGGAATTTTCCAAAGGACTCTTACGATCAGCTTGAACTTGGATGACATAGCCCAGCGTCAAGGCCATCCTCTGGGAGTCAACCGTGCTCAGAATTTTGGCAGCTGCCGTGCCCAGCAAAGGCTTCCCGTTGTACAAAGTGTAATATGTCAGTTCAGCTGGCTCCTTGGGTCCTGGAATACGCTGAATTTTTACCATCTTTAAGAGAAATAAATAAATAAACAAATAAATAAGGAGAGAAAGAGAAATAAACTGTGTTTGTGTTACACCGCTGCAAAACTCGCCAGGAGCTATTTGGAGGCAGGGCCCCACAGGGAACTCCTTCAAGACCTCCTACAAGCATAAGCTCCATGCAAATAGGACCAGAGCTTCTCCCCTTCAGAGCCCAGGCTATCAAATCAGTCAGTCAGAGAACTGACTGAAATTTTTCTTTAAAAAAAAATTAAACATAATCCTAAGGTAAAACCCTACATTAAGAAAAGCACGCAGTAAAGAGGAAAGGATCAAATTTTTGGACATTACAGTCCTCTGTAAAGGGGGAATTCTTATAATCTGTTCTAATACTGAAAACTCTACTGGCAGATTGCAGATAAAAAACAGCCTCACATTTCCTTTCTATACCCATTACTTTTTTGTCCCAGGTTGATAACAAAGGGATCATGCTTTTCCCATTTTATTCTGCAGAACACTGGCAGAATTTTTCCATTGTACTTCTACCTTTCCTGAGAGTGGAGAAAGTGTCAAACATTTCTAATGATGAGAAAAAAAAGGAGTTTTGTGATTCTTCTCCATTATGTTATGGACTAAAATTTTACAAAATCCCACAAAAGTTCAATCTGGCAAGTAAAATGTGTTCCTTCTTTTAAATTCTTTCAGTGGAACAATACAAAGAATTGTGTGGGCAAATGGGAAATGTAATAACTTGGGTTTATACCTTAAAACAAACAATTCTTGTAAAACATAATTTAATTCTTTTTTTAAATAACTAATTTTTGAAGATTGAAGAAGAAATCTTTTAATTGCCCATAGCATCAATGGCTTAATTGGTGAGAAAACCAAATATGATCAGTTCAACATACTGAATGTAAAATGTTGCAAATAAGAGAAAGATGATTACTAAATTACTCAGGTCTGAAGTCTCTACTTCATAACATGATGTGGGGCCACATGATTTGATGACTAACCCTGTATAAATAAAGGCTGCTTCTTACATTTTTTCCAACAAAAAGAAAAAAAAAAATAAGTTCTTGCTTTGTGTTACCTAGGAAACTTTTATCATGAAGAAAAAACTTGGAACTCTTCAATATGCTGAATATGCTAAAATATGTACTTTGTACCAATCCTCATAGCAACCAGAGAGAAAATATTTATGAACACTGATTAACTAATGATGATTTCTGGAGGATGACAGGCATGCCAACACGGCTGGCTGCAGAAAAAGGCACGTTTAGCAGTTCCAGGCATCCTGCCCTTGCTGCTTTGATATCCATGAGAAACACAGGAAAATTTCAGCCTAGAAATTTAGTTAGACACGTGTTTTACAGGAACTGAAGCAGGACACATGCAAGCAAAGCTCTTCTTTTAACACAGGTCCCCTGAGCACCTGCACAGTGTAGCTGCCCACGGTAGTGGCACGCCTGAATCTCCTTCCCTGCTGGTGGGACATCATGAACAGCGGGGCCAGGCGCTGCTCCATCAGCCTGGCAAAGCTCTGGTTGTTCAGCCCCAGCAGAGCAATATCCACCCCTTGGATGACTGTGGGAATAGAGAAAAAACATGTCAGCACTTCATGCAGGGGCGGGTAAAGTAACACGTGGTCTGTGGGATGGTCTGGGACAGGGAGGTGCAGACTAAATCGAAAGAAAAATACCTGGATGCTGTTATCCCCTCTCAGTAATTCCTTGTGGGGGTATAACACACATCTGTTTCAGTCCCTGCACTGCTCATCTCAGATCACCAGTGATGTTTCAGAGAGTAAAACTCTCAAAATGCCATTTCTAGGACTTCAGTTTACCAAAATGGCTCAGGGGAGCATCTACTCTATGATCTTCAAGGTAAAAATTAGGTTCAAACCCATTTGAGAGCTGCTAGGTTTATGCTTATTGCCAGATGCTCCTGTCAACCAGTTTCTATCCTGAGGATTTGAATCCTGAAGTTTGGATTTTGTACAGTCTCAAGCAAAATATCCTGTTTGAGAGCACTGAAACCTGAACATTTCTGAACTATAACATAACTAGAACCTAACATTTCTGAACTATAAATGAAGGCATCTGAAGTATAAATGAATGCAAGATTTAAAAGATACTGGATTCTATAGTTCAAACAAGTGATATGACATGCTGATTCAATTCATACACATGTATGGTTTTTCAGTATTATTTCAAAAAAGTCTTCTGGGACCACCAGGATCTTTTTGAAAACAGAGTTTCCACTGTAATATCAAAAATAACACATGGTTGCAAGTGTACAGGGGCAAGAAATAGCGTGTCAGGTTCACAGAGTCCATACTGAGAGGAGCTGTACCACTCCCTTCAGAGGATCATAATCTCTGCATAAACTTATGTTTTATTTCAAGTTTATGAAAAGATGCAACTGGTACCAAGTCTGTTTCATGTCAGGGCCCTTTGCTCTTGCTCTCCTGAGCATTAAACAATTCCAGGTACAGACACAAGAACTAGAAAGGATTTGGTATCACTCAAAGATGTCTGAGGGAAAGGGTCTCTTTCTTGCCCAGTTATCATTTCTGAAGTCAAAACGATTGTGCATGAGAATGTGGCACCTGTGAGATGACTTGATATGAGAAGTATTTTGAAGCCTAAGAGCTTCAAGTGAAAGATGCAAAAATCCCTGCACACAGATAGTCAGCAAATCATAACAAAGTTCCTTGGTGTAACAGCTTCAGCTTTGTTCCTGGGTTATGTCTACGTGTCTCTTTTGATTTCAGATTTAAATTCATGTCCCAGGGTATTTAAAAAAAAAAATTTAAAAAAAGGGTCTATTTGTGTCTCAAAACTCTTGGAAGATAATGCAGCTCTCAGAATTGTTTCAACCAGAGTGCTATAAATTCTGAGATGGGTGATGGCCACTGGAGATGTCACTGTTCAAGATGATCAATCACTTATGGCCCAGAGTGACTGTAAGTACATTTGCCCAGCTGAAGGCAGGTTCAGTGGGCAGCCACTTATTTCTGTGTAAAATTACTGCACCTCTGTGTTCATATAAATGAGCACTAAAAATTATTATCAGGGAAGGACATTAGAAAGTACCTGTTATCACCCAGTAGTCTCTAGTTGATTCTGAGACATCAAGGTTTGGATACTCCAAAGCTTTAAAAACAGAAGATGAAATTATGTCACAATATTCCAACATCCTATGCATTATGCATTCCAAAACTGCCTACCCTGAAAGCAATAAATAAAATTGAACTATGGCCCAAGAAGAGATCTAGAGTATAATTTTCAGGGTTACAATTTCTTTTTTGTGTGAAAAAGAACACCAAGTGTAAACAGAACAAGCACTGCCATACAAAGTTGAACATATATCTCCTGTTGCCAAAATACTGGCTGGAACAGAGTCTGGGAGGAAACCCAGGAATGCCCAGAATCAAGAAGGATAGGTAATAGGTGCTGCATTCATCTCTGCTGCTTTCTCCCCTGCAGAAAACCAGATCAGATTCCATGATGATTCTGTGATTAATCCTTATGTAGCCCAGACCATAGTTTTAGCCTAAGATAATATGAAAATATACCAGGATCAGACTCCACATGGATTGCAAACGAGACGAAGAAAACTGTGAGCACACCTTGGAGTGTGGTGCTCTCTCCCTGTGCACTGTTTATGGCATTACTACCATATGTGTCTGCATCTGTGAGAAGCTGATATTTGCTGTTGTGATGCCTTTTGTTAGCTCCTCCATCTCCAAAGTGCACTAGGCTGTAAAGCTCAATGTGCTGCTAATTCATTACACAGCTCAGAGTCTTTTCAATAGATTAATACCGGGAACTTAATTCAGAAAATATCCATGCTCTGCACGTTGATAGGTTGCTACTGAGTCACCTTGATTTTTAAAGCCCAAAGTGGCTCAGAATAGTAAACATTGTAAAGGATTTGATTATGCACAGTAGCTGCTTTTGAGGAGGATTTCACAGCGTGCCCTGAGCTGTGCATTTCCACAACAGACTGCAAAGGCTCTGGAGGAGCCACTGGAGCCTACTGGGAAATAACATGCTCGGAGAACAACCTCAATATTTGTTTGATAAACTGAGACAACTACACTGCCACATGAATAAGCATCAAACACTCTTCAAAGGAAACGTTTTCCAGACACACTATCAGTCTGGAGCCATAAACACTGCGCGTGCATTAAGTTCATGAGTTGGCAGTACAGCTGCTGCACTGGGAATAAAACCAAGAGCTCCAAAATGAAATATAAGCCATTAGTTGGTAAAGAAACACTGGCTAAAGACTTTATCAGGTCTGTTCATCATGTGTGAGGATCAGCAGAGAACTGCAGTACCACACGAGACTTGCTGTGTGACAAATGGCTTGCACAGCTCCTGACTACCAAGCATATTGCCTGTATTGCCCTTGTGAGAAGCACCACAATTCTCTTCCCATGTAATATGCCTATTTTGGAGGCCAAACACTTGAACTGAGCACAGCCAGCATCAAAACTTCCTCCAGCTTTTTCCCTGTGCTCCTGGATGGCCCATGAAGACATGTCCTGAACACAGGGCGTTCACCAGCCATCAAAAAGGAGCCTGTCTGATGAGGAATGGGTCCATGACCACACCCTTTATCAACAGCCTCTTTCTCTCTGCCTCCCCTTGCCTGTGCAAAGACTTTATGAAGACACAAGCCCACCTTGAGATGGGTCTCTTACCCTGTGATGGAAAATCTGATTCAAAAGTGCACCAACACAGGGCAAGAACTTACAGGGCAGAGTCACCTATTTGTTTCCAAATATTGTAATTTGATAGGTAATGAACAAGAACAACATACAAACCTCCTTTCCCAAAGACTTGCACAGTCACCTAAGTTAGCAGTGATTCCTGACTGCCTCACAGCAGAGAAACCACTTATCCCACAGGAAGCTCACCATGCAAGTCACTGGTGAAGGATTGCACCATGTAATTTCCCTGCTGTTGGGCTGCTTGCTAACAAAATGGACTGACAAAAAAAATGGGTAATTTGTGTTTTCCTCAGTGCTCACTTTCCAGCAGTCTGTTTCTGCACTGATGTACCCAACATGTCCTTGTCTCTTCTCACTCCCAGAGAACACAGAACTCCAGTCTGCAGAGAGCTTAATTTCACACCTCACATTAACAAGCAGATTAAACAGAAATCCCCATAATCAAGTGTCTTGGCCCTTTAATCATTTTAAAGAAATTAGCACACAGAGTCAGAGAGCACATGGGCTGCCCACACAATTGTCTCCAGCTCTCTGTAACTCAGAGCCTTCACAGCAACTGGAATGCAAAGAAAACCATTGATGCCAAAGTGCTCAGAGCACGTGTAAACTGAGGATGTAGCTCAGCAAATACACCAACAGCTTTTTAAAATAGAAGCAGAGATGGAGCTCACCCCACTACCCAAACACACAGCCTGATCCCAGCCCAGTGCCTGGAGCAACCACTGGGCTGAGAATTCCACTGAAGCAAAGGGCTATGCTGAAGTTAAAATTCATTCAGTGCTGTGCTAAGTGTTCCTGAAATGAAGAATTTGAGACCTTTTGTGCTTTGCTTTTCACAAAACTACAATTTTATTTTGTTTGAAATAAAAAATTTCAAACAGCAAATATTTTTTTTTCCATTAATGACAGAGTATATATGTTTTTCCTTAGTTTTTTTGCCAGTGTTGCCAGCAGCCAAAATAAACACTGAACCCAGGGAAAAGAAAAATCAACTAATTTCCAACCCCTCCTGTTTTTTAACAAGATACAGTTTTTAAAGTAGCCAGAAAAACTACATACAATCCCTGAGCTTGATAACAAAGCCACATTCTGGTGCTGGCTAATGTTGAAGCTGAGAAGCACATACTTACATTCAGCAATGGTGAGAGGTGGGTAGGTGAGGTAGAAACCCACCAGCTCAGCTGACAGCTGATTAAGAAGGTTGCTGGAAATAGTGCCATTTAGAGTTGTGCTTTGATTTTTCACTACATAAAACAGGGTGACAGCTTGGGAGACATTGGAAGTGTTCAAAATCTGAAACAGAGGGAAAAAATAATGTGTTGCTGTTGTTCAGCTCATTAAAACCCAAAAAAACCCCCCAAACAACACCAAGGCAGTGCAAAGAAACTGGGGAAATGTTAACCTGAAGAATGGATTAGCTCCATCTCGTTTAACTTTACTTTACTAACACTTACACTTACTAAAGTGTGATACTTTAATCCCTGCTTTAGCACTTGCAGGGTTCCTGGAGGACAGCAGCAGCCAGAAAAGGTGCAGCCAGGGCTGAAAATGTTTTCCCCTGTTTTTACCAGGAAATGTGGGATGAGAGAAAGGATGCTTATCAGAAAAATCATCCAGCATTTGATGCAGAGAAATTGTCCTGTTTATCTTGCTCTCTCTGCTGCCTTCCTACTGTTGGTTTCTAGACCTACACATTTTCCTTATGAAATTAAGGGATATAATGTCCTTCTGTTCCTAACATCATATGAATGCCTGCTCTCCTCCCCACTCTAGCTCAGTGCCAGTCTCTTCCTGATCCCAAATTTGATTACTACATTTTGAGGACCAATTCTATTCAGCAAGTACTGGATGAGATTCTCAAACACCAGGATCAAAACCCACATGTTTTCTTGGAAAACTTATTCCCAAGGGGAAGAGGGATGGGGTTGTTTGGCTGATAGGTAGGTCCTGAAGCATTCATGAATGTTATTTAAATACCTCATTTTTATGGTTTGGATAATCAGGTTAAAAGAAAAACCATGGTATTAAGGAAAAGCATCAGAAGAGCCCAAGGTCAGATCAAAAGTCTGCCTAGCCAATGTCCACTTATAAATGGCTGGAGCAGAGGGTTGGAGAAGTAGCACAGAAAAAGAGGAATAAATGGCTTTCAACAGCATAGGATTATCCCACAGCTATATCAGAGCCATAAATCATATGCCTAGGTTTAAAAAGGGTTGATGCCTTTTTACACTATATCCTTGGCCAAATGCTTTTTGTAATTTCCATATTTTTTCCTCCAGTTACATCTGGACATCTTTATCACACAGTGTGGGAAAGAATGCTTCTTTTTCCTTATTTAAATTTGAGTAGTTCTGTTGTGGGAAACTTCAAGTGACCACTCCCGATTCACCAGAGCACTCATGGCTGGACAGCCATGGCCAATTTCATTTCTCCTTGCATGGAAGATGCTTCATGCCTTTTACCCACCTTCCCTCTACTCTCCTAGGGCAGCAATGCCTTTTCTGGACTGGTTCTGTCTGCTCCAGAACTGTTCCCCAGTTTCCAATTAACCTAAAGCCCTCATGCAGTGTTTTGTTGCACCGATTTAGTGCATGACACTGGAATAACTTCAGGAAAATTTATCATGAAGATCACACCCTTGAGCCTCTTACTTCCCAGCTTATATGTTGCCTCCAGGACCTCCATCCTACCTCTCATTAAATTGGCAATACCCACAAAAAGAGCCACTACCTTCTACTAGGGCTCTTTCCAAAATTGCTTGGGTGCTTTGTGAGATCTGCCAATTCCACCACAAGCACATTAGCCACCATGAAGTTTCCCTCAACACCACGGGCCCAGCTATTGAAAAGCTTGATAATCACTTTACCTACTGTGGTAGGCCCTCTCTTGCCCTGTGCTTTGCTGCCTCTCTGAGCTCCTCCAGTTTGAACACAAGCTCACAAGAAACAGCACCAAAATAACTCAGCAGAGCACTGATGGCAAATTTTCACCTTCTGAGGAGCACAATCCATGCACAGAGTTTTATCATAAATCAAAAACATATTGTAATATCACCCAGAGGATCATTTTTTTGGTCCTGAAGCATGGCATAGAGTGTAAGTGTTGGCCCACTATATATACAAAGGTGTGTAAAAATCAGGCCCTTTGTGGTGAATTTGTACCTGTGAGCATGAAACTGAAATGCATACCAAGAGAAAGAAATCTATTCCATTATTTCAGATCTTAAAAACAACTGTGCCTAGCACCATCTTTATACCTGAATAGCCTCCCTGAAAGCAACTAATGTGTCAGAATAGCATGCTCAGTAAAAACATAAATTTGGAAGACTGCTTTAATACTTAGAATTTCATTTATATGACTGAACTGCAAACAGAAAAACTCCAGTTCGTGAAAAGCAGCAGCCTTCTATAAATCATGCATTTATAAGTTTTCCTGCAATGCATAAAACAATGTTATTGCAGATGAAAACATAAACTTCCTTCCACAGTGGCTAGCAAAGGCACTGTGTTGGAATAAAAACATACAAATGGCAAAGAATAACCAGGAGGGTTTGGCAACAGGCACTGGCCAAGCACCCAACACTGTACCTGAACTGTTAAGTTGTTGCTGGTGTTTAGGACCTTTCTTTCAGCATCCTGAAATGCTCTCTGGAGCCGCTGTTCCATGGTCTGAACAAATTTGCATGACTGAATATTGTCTGTTTGACCCACAAACTGCAGCTCTGGAAAAAGGAAGGCATTAGCATGTTGACAAAGTATTCTCAGTTGCAGCACCGAGAAATTATCAATTTACACATTTAAGCAGGTGAAAATAATGCCACTTCAGGAACTGCATTAAATTAGCCTTAATTAAGACAAAATGTAGGAATTAAATTGCATTATTAGAGCTGGTACTCTCCACAAACAAATGGAGATTGCTTCTGCAATGATATATAAGATGGTAGGGCCTGTTCACTGTGCACAGACTCGCTCAGAGTCAGGCAGTAAGCAAAGTCATTCTAAAAGACAAGTTATAATCTTAAATCTCACAGGTCATTTGGTCCTGCAAAATACACTCAATCATAATACTGATTCTCATTCTGTTTTATTTTCACTCTAGGCAGAATGTACTTAACTTTAACTGCCATAAGTACGTGTATACAAACACTGTAAGCACACATGCGAGAAATGCTTTTTATCATTTAATGCATCATTTCAGAGCACTCTGTCCTCTTCTAGCTTACAGTGC
>JANPWX010000057.1:1012298-1073175 GCA_024734555.1 Trochalopteron elliotii
GGGAAGGGAAGGGAAGGGAAGGGAAGGGAAGGGAAGGGAAGGGGCCTCACTCACCCGTCTTCAGCTGGAAGTGGTAGGCAGGCAGGGGCTGCCAGGGCAGGGCCAGGGCCACCACGGCCTGCAGGTGGGGCACATGCTGCCTCATGTCGGCCGTGGCGTTGCCGAGGCCGTAGGCCAGCAGCTTCTCGGCCACAGCGGCCGGCGTGAAAACCAGCCTGCCCCGCGTCACATAGTAACCCACCGTGAGGTTACTAGACTGCTCCAGGATTTCCACCTAAAACACACAGGGAAGCATGGGTGTTTTCGTTATTTTGCTTGCAGTTCAGGCCCTGCTGAACTTGATGGGGTTTCTCATCCTGAATAGGTGCCCCTTGCAGGGTTTTTATCCTGTAATCCCCTATAAACCCTGTGGGATCAGTCAGTGACATATCAGACGCAGTATTAGCAGAACTGCTCAGAGAGTTTTAGGCTCAGCTCATGCAGCGTGGGCTCCGAATTGAAGAAGTGCAGAGCTGCTACCACTGCTACAGAGCTGCAGGTTAGGCTGGGCTTTCATTCATGTACAGGTGGGACATTTTACATATATATGGAAAAACGCAAGGAGCCTCCAGCTCCTACTCCATGCCTGAAGTTCACTGACTTTATGCAGGTTTCTGTCATTGCAGACAGATTTTTGAGAGACAAAAGTTTCCAGTCTTTGATTGGGCTGTCTCCTTATCTCCTGTTCTCCTCTCCCAGGTGGTGAAGTCTATGAGTGGACTCAAACAAGTGGAAATAACAAACCACAAGAATGGACACACTATGAGTCAAAACATGAGCTGAGTTTTACCTCAAAATTCTGTATTTTCAAAAAAGTTTTTAGCCCTGGAACTGGTCCTCCTCACTAAGTTTTAGCTTGTTTCCTTTCTTAGAAGAAAGCAACTCCTCTCAAGTTTGCAACAAGGTAGGGGACTAAACCTGGCAGTTTTTATTGCTGCTGACAAGGAGCACACAATTCCCAAACCTACTGACATCCTCCACACCTGCAGCAATAAAGCATGAGGACTCAAGTCAACTTGATGACTTCTGTTTTGAGAAAAATTACATTTTTCCTTCTAAGAGGCTTGGTGAGTGTGACTCCTGACAGCCTTGCACCCCATACAAACCCCAGCCTGAGTGCACAGGAAGCTGTATCCCAAGGAAAAGGGCCCTGGCAGCCCACCCGAGCCTGCTCTCACACACAGCAGTGCAGAGGTTCATGCAATTTAGCTGCAAAGTGATGAACACATCACCTCACTTGTTTTTTCAATAAAACATACTTTCTCCCTGCTCGGGATTCTTGTCCCAGGGAAATTGCACCTGTCAGGCACTGGTTTTTCAAAGCAGAGAGAGGACTGACAGCAGTGACATCCCATTTACCAGCCGTGCTCTTGCAGGCTGAGCACAGCAGCACTCAGCTGCCCCTGAGCAGAAGTCACTCCTGAGCTGCAGGGGGAAGAGGAAACTGCTGTCAGTAGTCATTTCTCAGAGCACACTAAAAAGAAGTTTGCATTTCTCTCTCCTTCTTCATCAAATAAACCCCTAAAAGCTTTGGAGTATTCCTCATCTTTTTAGAGACCAGAGTAGGTGCCACCTCTGCCTGCTCACCATAGGAAAATCTCAGTGCTCCCCTCCAAGAGGTTTCCTGCATCCAGAGACATCACTGGAGCTGCAGCCAGCTGTGGTTCCTTGGTGGGAGAGCTGTTTTGGTGAAGTCATGCATGGAAAGCCAAGCTTACCTGAGCGCTGACGTTCTGGTTGAAAGCTTGTCTCAGCACTTGGTTGAGGCCTTTTCTCACACTCTCCCTGAAAGCATTGCTGATCATCATCCTTCTTGTGTTCAGAAACAGAACTGTGGAGCAACAAAAGCCACAGGATGGTTTGAGATATCACCATGCTCCTATTTGCTTTCTTTAATTGTTTTACATTGGGCTGGCTGTGCAGGGATCATCAAAGCAGCTTGGATTAGCAGCAGCTCCAAAGACAAGAGCTGCAGGAGCTCAGCAGCTCCTGTGTTCCCTATTCACCCCATGGTAATAGCCCATTGTTTCCAGAGCAAGGTCTAACAAATGCAATTTCTTTAGCAGCAGCAACAAGTCTTTGCCATGCTGCCTCTCCAAGGAAGCAGGAGGCCACTCACTGCCGGAGGACAGACTGGCACAGCATTCCCAGGGGACTGAGCCAGAGCTGCACAGGAAGACTTCACATCTTCATGGCCACAGTTACATAAAAGAAATCTGCTCCTGCACTGTTACAATTATTTTCCATTTAGGAAGCATCTGTATGCTTTCTTTAATAAACCTATCACTATCTTTTTATTTTTCTCTTATAATTTGCAGAGTTTTATAGGTGTGCCTGAGTGCTTTCAGTCGTACACTGTACACGAACTACTTCTATCTTTAGAAACAGCTTTTGTACTCTTCACACTACTGATGGGGATATTTAGCAGCTAACAAACACACATTAGGTACAAAAGCTGCTTATTTCACTGTGGCCTCTATCATGCAAGGTCACAAAGTCTTTTCTGTACCTATTCTTTGCTGAGGTCTCCAAGACACACACAGCTTTTGGTGTCAAGGATTCCATGAGAAGTCTGGGCAAGGTACCTCTCTAGGCCTTTTTAGTTTAGAGTTCTCACAGCTAAGGAGAAGCTGTCCACGAAAAAACAGCCAGAGCCAGAAGTAGCACTGTTCACACAGAAAACTCAAAATCCTCCCATTTTGAAGTGTGCAATTCTAAATGCTAAACATAATTTTCAAATGGATCTGTAATGATAGAATTAGGTGTTCATATTAGACCAGAATTAGGTTTTTGTGCATAAACAGGGCTGAGGACCAAGGCAGGTTACTGCACTGTCCTCTTCAGCAACACAGACTCCTTACTGCAAAGCAGGCACCAAACCATCTCAGCTTACAGGCCTGTCCCTCCACACAGGTGGTCCTGCAGTGAGCCCCTGAACACCACAGCACCTGATCTCACCACTTCCCTTGACACACTCGTGTTGAAACCCAAGCCACAATAAAGCCAGCGCTGTTTCCATCTGACAACCCCGCCCGTATCCACCTGGCTGGTCAGCGCAGCAGATCAATCACTGCTGCCCCACGCCCTTTGACACAGGGGTGTGCTGCTCACACCTCACTAGCTGCCCCTCACAGGCACAGGAGAGCCCTTTGGCAAAGCCACATACCTGTTTTGACCATCATGTTGGCAGAGAGCCGGCAATCCAGGGAGGGAGCTGCCGTCATGTTAGCGAAAGCGGCTGCTGCCGTGGTGCCGGGAGGAGCAGGGGTGAGTTCCAGGGCAGGAGGGGGGAGCCTAGTTGTTTTCGCTGATGCTGTAATAGATGTCAAAGCTGCTGTCATTGTCAGTGGGTATGGGGTTGGCTTTTGGGTGATGTCTGAGCTCGGGAGCTTCTGGGTGTCAGTTACTGTTGTTGTTTCTATCTGCCTTGGTGCATGGGCTGTGGGTGCGAGTGTGGAAGCTGTGACCGTGCTGCTCTTGGGGGTTATGAGCAGAGCTGGCGTGTCCAGAGGTGAGGCAGTCGTGTTCCTCGTTGCAAAAGGAAAATCTGCCTGTGTTCCTATGGGGCTTAGGTCCAAAGTCAGTTTTGTGGCAGTGTTATTGTTTGTTAGTGTCGGTATCGGTGTGCTTAGAGCCATCACGGATGGCAAAGGTGAGTTTTCAGTGCCTAGAGAAAAGAAGGAAGAAGCTGGCACTGGTGAAGCTGGAGATGGTTTTCTTGTTAGTGGTTTTGCTTCTGAAGTTTCTACTGTAGGTATTGCACCAGAAGATACTCCAGATAACACTGTAAGAACAGAATGGGTAAAGTTGGTTGTTGACAAAAAAGGAGACTATCTGTGTTGGTGATGCATGGACAGAAGTTATGATGACTTGACTGCAGACCACTGGTGGTAGGGGTTTGCAATGGGATCCCCTTGGTAGCTTTATTAGACATATTACTGGGAGCTAGACTATGACTTGTAGCATTTGTGTCCCACTCCTCCTCACTGAATGTGGCTGGGTATTACCAGCCATAACCAAATAACCAGGGCACTCCAACTGGGTGTCTGCAAGTTCTGGAAAACTTCCAGAACCAGTGTCTTCTGAGATAGAACTATTCAAGAGAGTCGAGCCAGAAGGCTTGGTTACAGGGAAGGGGTTGGCAGTGTGCTGAAGGTGACACTGCTTTTGTTTGGGGCTGAAACAGTCAAGCTGCCAGTGAGCTGAAAAGCCAACACTGGTGCTGTGCCTAATGTTTTGGTCAGTAATCTTTCCAGCATCACTTGTTTGGGATTCTAGAGAGCTAGGGAGAGCACCTGCAGCACTAACAGGAGGCACATGTAAATGGAGAGGTGCTTCCTCATGTATACTGATAGGAACATCTCCAACACAGAAGAAATCAGCAATGTGTTCAGCCGTGTTTCCATGATTGCTTTTTTTTCTTTTTTTTTTTCTTTTCTTTTTTTTTTTTTTTTTTTGCAGAGGGTCAGGCATTGTCAAGGTAGCAATGGATGAATACTGAACAGGAGATGTTTTCAGTGCAAATGCATGTTCATCAAATTCTGAAAAGTTATTCTTTTCAGCAAAAGGTAAATTTGAAATGTTTTGACTGTAGGATCTATACGTATAGCTTGCTGAAAGGGTGGAGAAGAGTGGCTACTCATTTGTTTTAGTTTTGTTCTGCAGACTTGACACTACTGAGTATGGTGCATGGTACTCATCTTCCAGTGGAAAAGTACTTGGAGCAACTTCCCTTATTTCCATTTGGACTGAAGCTTTTACCAAAGGAATACTAATGCCAGCTGCAGACAGCAATGCTTTATTGGTCCACGTAGAAGCTGAAGTTACAACTTCAGGAGGGCTGACAGGATCTAAATTGCTTTCAGAGTCTGTATTCAAAATCCTGGAAGAGCCAGAACTGTGGCTGTCCATCACTGCTGTCATGGAAACAAGTGATGGCAGCATACCCCACGCTGGAGGCATGACAGAGGCGAGTGGCTTTTCATCAACTGAATGCAAAGTCTGACCAGAGGTTAAATGATTTAAAGCTCTTGGAGATGAATATTCTGCATGTGGGGTCACAAGAGTGGTACTTTCTGTCTTCATTTGCAGTTACATCTGAACTCTGTGCATCGCCAGGTGGGAGATGTGCAGTCACAAAAACAGTAGTGGCAGAGGCATTTGTGGTAGCAGGTTCAGGCTTTGAAAGGTGTACAGTGAAAGTAATTAATGGCACTGCAGCTAGATCCAGAATCATCATGGCCATCTCCAAAACAGTGTCTAGTAACCTTGATCCTATGAGTAGTGTACAGGTTTGGATATCTGGAGAAACTCTGGAAAGCTGAGTTCCATAATACAGAACATTATTAGCGTTAAAGTTCATGGACATCTTTGCTGCCACTCCTCTTGTCAAAGGCTGTTGAGCTGTCCTTGCCACAGGAAAGCCACCAGGATTTGGGAGGGCAGGGCAGAAGCAGCTGGGAGTCTCATACTATTTGCCTGCTAGGTTCCATCAGTCAGGCCTTCTGCAAAAGTCTGATTCCGAGACAGCAGCAGCAGGAGGGATTTGCAGCCTGTCCTGGTTGGCTGCTGCAGCCCTGGGACTGGCTGTGTGTGCTGCCCCAGTAAACACCTCGTTTGTCTCCGTTAGCAAGGGAGACCTTGGGCTTGTTGGAGAGGAGTGTGTTGCATTTCTAAAGAGAAATTCTGTTTTGCTGCTAAATTCTCGTACTGGCAGCGCTGCACTGCGAGCATGCTTTGCATGTGGAATAAGAGATATTGGCAGTGAAAGGGAGGACGTGCTCTGTGTGGAGTTGGAGATTTCAGCCTCCTCTTGGAGGCTGATGACATGAAAGGTGCAGGGTTAGAGCCTGTAGTGCAATTAGTCAGTGCTGTGAAAGACTGAGGGTGACTCACTGGCAGTATTGGATGTGGAGTACCCGCAGCATGGAAGACTGATGTAGGAACCTCTGCTTTATCCTGAAAAACTGATGATGACAGAAAAGTGATAGCACTCATTCTGCCAGTCAGTGCTGCCCTAAATGGCTCCAGTAGGAGAGACATTGTACACACTCTCATTAAGGAACCATGACAAACTTTTGGAAGTTACTGTCAGGGGAGACTGATGCATTTTTTGACCCAGGAATGTCAGATTATACAGATGACAAAGAGGTCCTTTCCAAAGGAAACCCTTTTCCTGCTAACTCTGTGAAATGCATTGTTGTTGATCCAATGAAAAGCATGGCCCCCCTAAACAAGTTGGGACCCCTTCAACACGCTGGTTGATTCACCACACTGGAATGCACCATGCTTAGAGCACTATTTCTGCTTTCACTAACCTGTGAGCTAGCTGAATCTGTGCTGAAGAAACCTTCAGGATCTGCAGACAAAGGCACTTGGATGGGCAGTACAGCTGGTTTAGAAAAATTAATGGCATGAGGTGACTGAATTACCAATGAGGAGAATGATGGTGATGGAACAGCAGCGAGCATGTCTGATCCTGGATGTGCTTTCATTTGAAATGGAGGGTGTTCCTAATGGCACTGGCTGGGATGGCACAGCTGTACTCGAATGTGTCACTGGTGATGTGGAGGACAGGGTGGCAAACATACCAAGCTGAGGCAAACCTGTTAGAGCAGCTGTGTCATCCATGTCCTGAGACGACGGCCTCAGGGGCGACTCGGCTGAGACCTCGGCGGGCTCCTGGGGTGCACTGTGCCCACTGCCTTGATAGAGGGAGGGTGAGAGGTGCAGCTGGTCCAGAGTCCTGCTGCGTGCCCCAGTCAGTGTCGTCTTTATCATCTGAAGCAAGTCTGCGTTCTCCAGAGTCTGTCCCAGAGAAATGTCAGCTACTGAGGGAGGCTTAGTTTCTGTGGAAGGCCGTGTTGGTGAAAGTATAGTTCTCCAGTTAGGAAAAGGTCCTGTAGAAGGAGCATCATTGAAGTGTTGTTGCCTGATACCTGTAAAATAATAAGTAAAATGAGTATATTCTTCCCCAAAATGAAGGGTTTGCTACAAATCACAGCACGCAATGCGTTAAGTTTGGTAAAACAAGTGAATTTTTTCGTTGTTTTCAGAGTGCATACAAAGTTTAGCAAAAAAAATTCCAAACATGAAACCCAGGGAAAGGTTCAACACAACATATTTTAAACCCCTCAACTCATTTCATCTGACAGAAGAATAAGGAAAGCTGCCTAGGCCATGCTATTCCAAAATCCTACTTTTAACAGGGATGTCTCGATGTACCAAAAGACACATCCTTAAGCCTGGGACAGTTCTTGAGGTTATCACGAGTCACCCTGTGTCAAAATATTGTTTGAGAAGATGGGTTTAGAAGCAGTGCAGAAAGGGTATGGGTTTTGACAAGCAAGCTTCACTGCCTTGGCATGCAGTCTGACATGGGAATAGAGTCAGCACTGGCTGCGTTCCTGTAGGATACATCTGGAGGTGCTCATCCTGCCAGCTCTAATAACGCCTGCAATTACAGGCACAAAAGGAAGAAAACAAAACAGGGATGAACAAGAGGAGAGGGGGGCAAGATCCAAAACCAATTAGGACATTAAACTCTTTTTTTGATGTGTGCAGATGCACAACACATCATTTCAAACACCAGTTTACTCTGCATTCAACACCATAATGTTCCTAGGCTTTGTTTCCTTGGAATGATTACAGTTATTCTAAAAGTCACAGAATGGGAACGCTCACATTTGTACTAATTTAAAGATTAAGATTCACTCAAGGGTAAAATTTAAGGTGGTGGGGGTTTTTCTTCCTCTTGCCCCACTTCAAGACAATAGATCAAAACTCAGTCCTGGCACTTGGCACCATGCCAGTCTGTGTCCCCTTGCATAGCCAAGCAGAGGGAAAACATGGAGCTAAATTCTGCCCTTCAGCTGCAGCACATCTGGATCAGACACAGGGGATGCCAACCTCCTCCAGGACTTCATGAATAACTCAGCATAGTGGTGTGGAAGAGCAAGCAGAGCTTGGGCTGGACATTGGCTCCAGCCACCCATGAAGCCAAGGGTCAGCAGAGCCAACAGCACCAACTGGGACCAGCCCACATGGACAGGAGCCAGCAGTGGGAGACCTCACAGCACAAGGGAGGAAAATGAGTCATGTTGCACCTATGTAAAGCTACGTTTCTTTCTTTCTATAGTTTTCTTTCCTCCTAAATTTCTACACCACCCATCATCCATATGCACAGGCCACAGTAGGTGATTAGACCAGCTCCTTCGGGCTCCCACGTCCATTCCACAGGAATGTGCTGGAATTATGTTCAGCATTTACTCTCTCTAAAAAAAAATAAATACACACACACAAAAAAAAAAAAAAAAAAACCACCAAAAAAACCAAACCCAAACAAAAAGAAAACCCCAAAAAACCAAAAAAACCCAAAACAAGCAAACAAAAACACACAAGCACCAAAAAAAAAACCAAACAAAAAACAAACCACAAGAAAACCCAAACCAATGAGAGATCTTCCATTTTATTCCTGTATCCAAGAGTTTTATTGATCCATGGTGAAAAATGGCCATTATTATCTCCTTCACTGAGAGGCAGGAATAAATATGGTCTCCAGAAGCAATTTGGTTTAGGGAAGCAGCTCCAGGATGGGCAACAGAACGGAGCCCTGCCCTCCAAGCAAGCAAAGAAGTCCCCAGATCTTTCACCTGACACAGGTTAACTTGCACATGAGTGATCTGGAGAAAAGCAAAGGGAGGCAGACACAGGGCTGCCTCTGGCAATGGGAGACAAGCAGGGGAACAGGAAGCACAATCCACTTTTATGAAGCTGCTCCAGAAGGTCAGCAGGCTGGACAGGAGGCTGCAGAGTCCACCAGGGAACTTGACCCACCAGAAGAGGTTTGCAGCAGAGAAGGGACACTTTTGTATTTGGGCCATGGCTGCTGATGTGTCACCAGGGGACTGGAGACTGGTGTGGCCTGGTTTCTGATCCTCTACATGCTCCACCCTATGTTGGAAAGCACACTGTGTTCTAGACTGTGTTTTGGTGGCTTTTCCTTCCCTGTGAGTCTGGCAGATTTTTAACAGAAGGTAGGAACGAAGATGAGATGAATTTTGCTCAGCTAGAATGGATTCAAACATGTGCTTGAAATTAAGAACTAGCTGATGTGCTTTGCAGAACCAAGCTTTAGGCAACCTGCAGCTTAAATATCTCTGTTGGTGAAGTCACAGTTACCCAACCTGTTACACCTCTGCGTTGTTTCACCTCAGAACTGAAAAGTGACTGCAAAGGCTTTGTGCAGGATTTCTTCTAGCATTTAGTCCTAGAACTAGTCTAGCATGAGTCCTAAAGGGGAATTAAGCAAGCCAATGTTTTCTTCTTTTCTAAAACAGCAAAACCTGTCAACATCAATCCTCTCACAGACTGCACCATTCTTCATACATTTCTTCACACATTGGTTTAATGAGAATGATTATGAGCAGAGAGACAACATAAATCTGGAAAAAGCATTGATGTTCCCACATATTGACAAGAAGTGAAGAAAAGTTCAACTATTGCAAAGAAGATAAAACACCAGATAAAAATATCCTCTAGCCAATGCTTAATTCCAGTCCTTCCATTCTTTGTTCCTTCCATTCCCTACCAACTGCCAGTTTCTCTGTTTATGCCCATTCATGAAGTAAATCTCCCAAGTTACTGAAGCTTTAAGAAAATTATACCATATCCTGCAAGCTATGTATGATGCTGGCATTCCACTGCAGCAGACCTTCTTTTATTCTATGCCCAAGGAAAGATATTGACAGTCAGTATGTGTTTCAAACTGCCATAAATGCAACATGCTGCAGTAACCAGACAGACACCATACATGGAATTTAAACTGAAGGGCATGCTCTTTGCTTGAGAATTGTTAGAATGGCATCAACCACTACAGCTCCTTGTCAAAAAGTGTACAAACCAAGACTGTATCATGGAAAAAAGGACAGGCAGGAAAACATTTCACACTTCTACATCTGTCAACAGCTGAACACACTTGATGAAGGAGGAAACAACCAATTCAAATCAAGAGGAAAGCCACAAGAACTCCCCACAGCATACACTGTGCACTGAGCCACTGCTTGTACACACCAGTAGCTGTTCCTCCTGCCTCTAGATTATCTGTTATTCTTTCATATTTCAGCCTATCAATGAACCATCACCTCCAACAATCCTAAAATCCATCTAGCAGTAACCTTATTACAGCAGCCATCACTGATGAGGGACCTTTCCATCAGCAATGACGAGAAACATTCCCAATCTGCCAGAGCAGGAAGTTAAAAATCAGTCCAGTTTGGAGAAAACCACGTTTTTTACATTTCTGAACACTGTGGTGGACACATAAAGGAGTGATAAGGACCATCACCTCTCCCCTAAAATAAAGTGAGGGTCCCCTTGAGCAAGGTGTAGGCTACCATGAGGGCACTCCTCACCTTCTCTTCTCCCAGCTGAGGAAGCCAAGTGACCTCAGTCCCCTCTTCCACATCTTGCCCTCAAGGTCTTTCATCACCTTCATCACCTGACTCTAGACACACCCTAACAATATCCTTCTGCCACTTCTGAGCCAGTACAAAATAGCAACACAAAGGCATCTTCAACAACAGAAGATGTTTGTTGTCTTGACTTTGGTTGTATTATTTACAGATCACCTGGATTAATAACATTTAAAAGTGAAACTCATAAAGAGGATGTTCAGAAATTTTAGTGCATGACTGACAAAGACATCTTCCCCATTATATGTCAAGTATGTATATTTTCAAAACCTTCAGCATATTGAAGACAGAATTTCAATTTTCCAATCAAGTTGCTTTAATTACTCATTTTTGAGACAAAAAAAAATTCCCCAATTGTTGTTAAGTAGTGTAAAGGCTAAATTTTAGGAATACACTAATACCTCTATAAGGGTAGCTGTAGCCATGTAAAGCACAGCAGAAATCCAAACATTATATTGCATAAATAATCTGGATTTTATACAGGTCTAAATCAATTAGCCCTAAGGGAGAGTAACTCCAAAGATACCTTATAAAAAATCAGATGGTGAGAAATACAACTGTTTGCAAACAAACACTTCAGCAAAGCCTCTGATTATGTCTCCCAAACATTCTCCTGGAAAACTGGCAGCCCATGCCTTGCACAGGAGCACTCTTTGCTGGTTAAGAGCTGGCTGGATGTCTGGGCCCAGAGAGTGGTGGAGATGGTGCCACATCCAGCTGGGGACAGTCATTAGGGATCAGTTTTATGGACAACCCTGTTTAATCTCTTCATTGATGACCTGGGTGAGGGGATCAAGGGTATCCTCAAGAAGTTCACAAGCAACATCAAGCTGGGCTGGAGTGTTGAACTGCTGGAGGGTAGGAGGCCCCTGCAGAGGGATCTGGAAATGGCTGAGGGATGAGACAAGGACAACAGGAAGAGGGTCAAAAAGGTGAGGTGCCAGGTCCTGCACTAGAGTCACAACAACCCCATGGAGTGCTACAGGCTGGGGGAGGAATGGCTGAAAAGTAGCCAGGGAAAAGGACCAGGGGGTGCTGGTCAACAGCAGCTGAACATGAGCCAGGGTGCACCCAGGTGGCATCCTGGTGTGGATCAGCAATATTGTGGCCAGCAGGAGCAGGGCAGGGACTGTCCCCCTGTCCTGGGGACTGTCCCCCTGTCCTGGGCACTGGTGGGGCCACACCTTGAGTGCTGTGTCCAGTTCTGGGCCCCTCAGTTCAGGAAGGACATTGAGGTGCTGGAGCGAGTCCAGAGAAGGGAAATGGAGCTGGGAGGGTCTGGAGAGTCCTTTGAGGAGCAGCTGGGGGTGTTCAGCCTGGAGAAAAGAAGGCTCAGGGGTGACCTCATCACTCTCTAGAACTGCCTGACAGGAGGGGGGAGCCAGGTGGGGATTGGCCTCTTCTCAAAGGAAATAGTGGCAGGACGAGAGGACACGGCCTCAAGCTGTGCCAGAGGAGGTTCAGGTTGGACATCAGGAGGAATTTCTTCACAGAAAGGGTTGTCCAGCTTTGGAAGGGGCTCTCCAGGGAGGTGGCAGAGTCACCATTCTGGGAAGTGTTCAAGAAATTACTCAATGAGGCCCTTAGAGCTGTTATTTATGTTGCATGGTGATGTCTGGCCAAAGGTTGGATTAGATGATCTCAGAGGTCTTTCCCAACCTTAATGATTCTAGGATTCTAGAAAAACAACAACCCACTTACGAATATTTCTGGGAGACCCTTTAGCACTTTGCCCCCCTATCCAGTACTAGATAGGGCTATCCTAGGGCTGCATCTCCTCTTTAAAACAATTGATATTTAACATATCAAAAAATGCATTTATTTTTCTTCTCAAAAGTACAATGCTTCCTGCTTATTATTGTTTTACCACAAGAGATTGAGTGACCAAAGGTTAGACATGACTGGTAGGGAATAGGATAAGAAAACTAAAAGAATTCACAGAAATTAACAGTAATCTCTGTTACACCAGTGAAAAAAATGCACACCCTAATCACAGGGTTCTGCAATTTACTTCCATTGAAGAGCATTAAGCCTACGCTGTATGATGATGGCACCATTTCAGAGTTTTCCTAGTGCTATCATTTTTTTTCATTCTTCATTAAGAGTTTAAAATTGAAGAAATGGCACAAAAATACAGATTTCATGAGCCAAAGGATGTGAAATACACCACCAGTGAAAATACAAATGTTCAGCAAAGCATTTATAAAAATATCTACGTAGCATATCAAAATTTTGCTCGCTGTGCAGAATGGCAAAAACTATGCCTTCATAATATGTTATCCCAATTATACATTGATGAGATCATTACATCACAACCTATGTATCCCATACATCTCACTTTTGGCATCATTCCACAGGCATTTGCCACTTTATTAAGTGAAACAATTGACTTGTAAGTGTTTTCTAGCCCTGACAACAAGCCAACCTACAAAACACCTGTCCTGAGCCCTGGTTCACACGGGCCAAGCCATGCCTGCTTTTCTCCTCAGTGTGCTTTGTGTTCATCCTCCAAGGAATCTGCCTGGAGGGATCACCAGGATCATACTGGAAGGGAGAACACAGGTGGTTTTGGCAGCTGCCAAACCCACAGCTACTACAGCAGGAATGGATGGTGGAGAGCAACAGAAAACTGCAAAAGGGTGAAGGTAAAGAAACCAGAAAACTAAATCCTGTTCTTCACAGGTATCTCATTAATGTCCACTTTTTCAGGCAGATTGTAGGAAAAGTTAAGTGGTTCAACAGACACCTTCTCACATTTGTTTCAGCTGTAACTTTTCCCATATTAGGTCTTGACCTTCCAAACCCAAAATTCTGTCCTGATGGATTTAAACTCAGAATATTTTGCCAGCAACTGAGGTTTTTTACATCCTAGCCTCTATTTACCTGGCAATATCTACAAGAACCAGACAATAAAAAAGCTCCATTACATCCAAAAAAGGCCCTTTCTCCAGTGATCTTAGAAAATTATAACTGAAAACTATTGTTAATTTGTTTTTGACAACCAGGGTGAAATATTTTGTCCCAATACCATCAGAATTCTGTTGAAATGAAACGACTATGAGGGAAAAAAAACATGAGTTTTACCATGAGGGAAAATGTGTATGAGGAGGTGCCACACTGCACTTCCTTCTCCACAAACAAAAGTTTGGACTTTGTACTAAACAATAGAAAAACGTTTGTACACAACGTTTGGTCATTTCCATTGCACTGCCATGTGTTTTCTCACGTGAAAACCAAAGCAGCAATATTCTGTTTGGGATGCTGGTGAACTGTCCTTGCCCTCTCAGAGTTAATTCCCTTTGGGTCCCAACGCTCCAGCAGCAGAGCTTTGCATCAGGGACAACCTCTTAATTAAATTAATTATTATTAGTCAATAATCAATTAATTAATAATCAAATAAAATACAGGGCTGCGGTGAAAAAAAAATGCCCTTTTTTCCTGCTTTTTGGCACGGCCTGCCTTCCTGGCCTGCCCAGCCCCGATGTCGACTGCCGGGGATGCAGGATGCTCCGCCGCTGTCACCAGCCCCGCGCCGGGAAGCGACAGGCGGCTGTGACTCGTCCCGAGTGCCTGGGGCTCCAAAGTGTCCCCTCTGCCACCCAGGCGGCTCTGCTGGGAGCCTTTAATCGGCTCCAGCAGCGGGGAGGGAGGGGAAGAGCAGAGCAGGAGACAAGGCGAGAGAAACCAGGGCGAGAAAACCACGCTGTGGCTGCGGCGGGGGGACAGCTCTGCCAGCGGCGATCCCAGCTGCAGCATCTGCATCATCTGCATCCCGGACTGGCAGAGCAGATGCTCGCCTGGATCATTAGGAAATGCGGGGAGAGGAGGATTCATCACCGCGCCGTGCCACGGGATAATTGCAGATAATGACAGAGAAAGCAGGAGCTGCTCCGGGGGCTCTGCCCTTGAGCCCTGCTGAACGGTCCTCGTTGCCATTTCTGCTTGAGCTGATCTGGTTTTTCAAAGAATTTAACCAAATAAATGACGTGTACATTTACCTATTTGCTATTATTTTATGGATTTGGTATTGTTTTAATTAATTCTCAGTGCTTTTCCAGCAACAGTTTCAGGATCAGTACCTTTGTAAGACTGACAGCCAAAGCACACTGCTTATCTATTTATTTGTAAACAGATATTCGCCCAAACCTTTGCAAAGGAATTGTGTTTATTCAGGAAAGTTTCTGTAGACACTGCTAGCATCAGCATAAATGATTTAATGAACAACATAGCAAAAAAAAAATCAAGGTCATTTGGGAACATACAACAGCAAAGCTGCCAGTTCTCCTGCTTTTACCTTGAGTTTTACAATATTTGAGAGGCTTTTTTAGGGAACAAACAAAAGAAACACCCCCAAAAAAATCTTAAGTAAAACACACTGTAGTAGTAGTTGATTTTTCATTCTTTAAATTAAAATTCTGAATTCTTGAGGTTGTGGGAAAAGAAGAAAACTATTTTCAAATTACATGATTTTTAAGCATATGACATTTTTACAGGACTGGTTAAAGTTATTTACTTAATTTAAATTCCCAGAGCTAGGATGGACAGTAAGGATGGCACCAAATTCTCAAAAAGCATGAGAAGAGTTTGGGTTGCAAACTCTGATCTTCTTAGACTCTGGAGTTAGGCAGCAAAATACAGGAAGCATGTAGCAGTTTTGCTACTGTCAGTAACTACGCAGTCAATAACAGCAATAGTAGTACAGCTTTATTATTATATATTTATTATATATTA
Organism: Trochalopteron elliotii; assembly: GCA_024734555.1. NCBI lineage: Eukaryota > Metazoa > Chordata > Aves > Passeriformes > Leiothrichidae > Trochalopteron > Trochalopteron elliotii. The sequence goes on from JANPWX010000057.1 coordinate 1,027,541, forward strand.
CTATATATGCAACAGATATGTATTTCCTTAACTAGAAGCTACTCCTTCAATAAAACTTTCAGTGTTTAAACTCCCCAGCAAAATCAACACAAGAGGAGACTGCAGAGAGCTCCTGCTAAAAGCCATTTGGATTATTCTCCAAAGAAAAAAAGAAAAAAAACTATTGTTTGCAGAAACTTTCCTAAAGAAACGGTAGTGCTTTCAAAAGGTTGAACTGTGGGCCAAATTACATAATACAATATATTCTGACATGCTTGTTGAGCAATTGTGAATGTTCCCTTGAGCCAAAAATCTTCCTGCTCACCAACCCAAGCACATCTTCAAGGGAACATTTGAGGCCACAGCCCAGGAGCAGAGGAGACCCTCAGGACCATGTGCAGCTCAGCCAACACACCCCCCTCCAGAAGGGAGACCCAAATTGGGGCTGCAGCAGGAGGCTGAACCAGGACACCAGCACAAGGACGTGCAGGTGTGCACCTCACATGCTTGGGGTGCCACACCTCAGCAGAAAGGAGGAAACAAAACAGGTTGGCAGCACCAGCATGTTCAGCCACTGCTGCTGCTAATTGAGCTCAAGGGTTAGCACCCTCATACTTATTATTTCAACTTATTTCAGAGCTTTGGAGTTTCAGTTTGTGGAGGTAACACACACACAAGGCTGGGAGAGGACCAGCTCTGTGTGCCTTTCAGCAATTATTTCAGGCCAGGACACAAAGGGCAGACAGGGAGGCTGTGCCTTGGACATCCCTGTGCCCAAGGAGGCAGATCCCATCTGGGGTCTGTTCCAGCAAGATAACCTGAGAGAAGTTAATCCTCCCTGAGGAGAGATGCAATCTCAGAGGTGCCAAGTGCACAGGATCAATATAAGGACCGAAGTTTCCAAAATGTCTTTTGCTGCTTTCCAGCTCTTTCTGCTGCCTGTGATGAAGGATAAAGAGGTGAAGACCAGGAAAGAAATACAGGTCACATACAGAAGTATCCTGCTTTCTCTGTCTGCACAGTGTTCAATATTGCCCCACTGATACTACTTTCAGAGTACAGAAGTCTCTGCTCATAAAAAAAATTATATTAATTTTTAGATTAGAAAGCCTTCTAATCATACTGAAGAGAGGGTGTGAAAAGAGCAAATGACATACCTTTTTTAAAAATGCAACAAAAGAATCAAATCCAAATTCTGTTTTCTCTTCAAGATTTGCCCCAAATAACCAGTGTTTCTCCATCCTGGTATACCATGTAATTTCTGAACCCAAGAAAGTGCAGTCTATTACACAGCCCCAAAATGCAGAAAAGTTGAAATACTGAATATATGAATAAGCCAACAGACAAACACTGAACTGAAATTTTGGGACATTCTTCCTTGGAGGGGAATCCTCCTTATGACCATGAATGGGACTACAAACATAAGGTGCTGCTGGGAAAGAGTCCACATAAAATGCATGCTTTTCCTTAGATTAGAAAAACTATACTCTGGAGCAGGATTGCCAGCACTGAAGGTAAGGGACAGCACAGAAAGCTGCTTTAAAATGTTTTGGGATTTTCCTCTCTCCCCACTTAAAAAGGACAGAAACTAGGGAAAAAAATCTTATATACAACACCTTGTTCTTCCTTACATATAGACTCTTTGGAAATTATCAATTTAAAGGCAACCCCTTGTCAAAAAAAATCTGATTGTTTTCTTTTTTGGTTCAATATTGCCCTTTGATTCCTACCTTTCACAAATGTAGCAAAGGCCCTGTGTCAAAAAGAGAAAAATACTTTGCTGTGGAGCAAACTTTCAGCTTCCAAGAAGCAGTCAGAGAACATCCTGAGGCCAAGTCAGGATGACAGGCAGCAATTAAATTCTTCTGAACAACAAATCAACCTGCAACTTTGCTATGACCTGCTGTGGGTGTTCAACATGAGGTGCAATTTCCATTACATATTAATGAACTATGCATGTCAACTAGGCAATTAATTCTTAAGCTCCTTGTCTGTTCTACAGCAAATGAAGACTCAGGTTAGAAACTATTATGAAGCTGTTTAAAAGGTATTTCCATTTTCTATGACTTTCACTGTGCACAGCCCATTAGACTTTATTTTCAGGGTCTTTTCTTGCTGCATAAAAAAGTGTCAATAGCTCAAGTTTACAGCAATATGTTGCCTCATTCCCCTTTCTCACCTCTTGGAAATCAATTCAAATATTTATCTGTACTGTCCATACCAAAAAATCAGCCACACTCATGGAAAGAAGACAAGAGGTTAAAAGCAGCAAGGGGCTGCAAGCCCAGTGGCAAAAGGTTAAAAAACTGCCCAGTCAAATCTCACTTCTCAGTCCATAATTAAAACCCAGAAGTAACGTCATACAGATGCAAATATATGAGAATTGCTTCTAAATCTGAAAAATCCAGAGGAACATTGGCAAACTGTGGGTTTCCCAAAAATACTGGAGAATTCCTTTAGCTCCAAGCCCAGCTCCAGGCTTCCCTGGGAGCAATGAACACTCAAACCACCACCAGGACAAGGTGCCTGCACATGCTCCTCACCTATTTCCCTGCAAAAGGGATGGATCTGTCTGAATCCTTCGGGAATTTAATTTCCAGGTATCAAGCAGCAAACTCCAAACTCAGGAAGACCCAAACAACAGGGATAAAGCAGGTTGATGCACCCAAAGGTGGTAGCTCTGTGCTTGCATTGGCTGCCTAAGCACAAAAAGTGTCACCACGAATCAGTGATGTGGTGTGAAAGAGTTGATTCTTCTCCCTAAGATAAAGGCATTAGCATTTTCTGTCAGATCATTAGACAACAGCTTCCCTGTGAAATGACAGGAGGCCAAAAAAAATCGTTTTAAGAAGCAGGATCACTGCTACAGGGCCAACAATATTCTACTAATAGCTGAAGTTACTTTTAATTGTAAATGGTGAACGATTACCAAGTGACCAGCTGGTTTCTCAAAAATAAGACTCTGCCTGGAAGAAAGAGCATTATTAGAAAGAAAAGATGGTGCCATTTCCAGATGGTGAAAAGCATTGCACAAGTTGGTGGGTCTCCCAGTTTAAATCTCCAAGGTACAGGAGAAAGATTTGGGGCTCTTGAATAGAAAGTAAGTAAAAGATTTCCTCTGAAAAGCTCAAAACAAAGCCAAATAAAATGCCTTTTTTTTTTCCTCCACAGTAATATGATTTTCTTGGCTGCCTTCTGCTGTGCTTGCTCATGGCACCCACATGCTCCATCACATTGCACCTCACAGAATGGCAAACGTGGCTCTGGTAGGACAGAAACTGAAAATCTTCCCCCCTGGATCCCCAGCTGAACCCCATCCTTCTAACTTCTAGCTTAACTCAGGACAAAACCCCCAAAAAGCCCATCTCTGTGACCCACTTTGGGCACTGCCACGATATTTCTTGTCACTTGATTGCTGCTCTTTTTGCTAAAGTTTCATAAGATTCCGTTCTCCAAAAAATTCTGGCAGCTATTTCTAAAAACAGCCTCAAACAAAAACAGACCCTAATTTCTTTCCAGCCACCCAGTTAATCTTTAGGGACATGCGTAGTCACTTTTAACAAAAAGAGAAAGACGATGCCGTATTCAGACAGGCTTTTCCTTTGTACACACACTGTGGAAACATTTTGCATTCATGTCAGTATAGCTGAATATCTGGATTTGAAAGCCCTCAGCCTAACCAGGATTTTAGGAGCTTTACTGCTACAATGTCAAACACATGCACTATACAGTATTTGAGAAGGTTTTCCATTAATCTGCTCTATGCTGGTATTGTTATTTAAATGAGCTAATTCAAATGAGATAGGGATAAGCAGGGGAAACTAAGAAATAGGGGATATTACTTAAAAATTAAATAAAGATATATGAAGAAGAAAGGCATGAAGGAAGAAGGTGCTAAAACTTTCAGGTCATGCAGTCATTTATCACTCATTTTACCCAGTTAAGAGTTGCTCAGGTGTCAGAGGATCAGCATTAAGATCCAAGTACCTGATGCTACAAAAAAGCCACCCTGACCATCCAAGGCTTTGCTCCAGGAAGATCAGATGCAGAAGGTGAAAGCTTCTTCCCATAACCTTCCTGACATGTGACATATTGCACAAACCAGGCCAGAACATCAGCAGATTTCTAAAGTCAGATTTATGCCACTTCAGGTACTCTTTCAACACATGCTCTTCCTCACTGTCGAGGTTTGCTGGCCTGGCTGTCAGGAAAACATCTCGGGAGCTGTGAGTGCAAACACAGAGGTGACACACCACGCTCATGAAAAGAAATTTTCATCCAAAGGTTGCTGCCTTTCTGTCATCAATCAGGACACTGACACAAAAAGCTGGTGACTTCATGGGTGAACAATGAACTAAAGCTGTGAGTACAGTACAGAGTTACAGTGTGGATGCAGAACATGAAAAGATCAGAAGATGCTCATGACAATTTTGCAAGCAGAAAAAAGAAAAGTATCTAAATTATTTTTCAAATATTTATTTGCCTCAGGTGCATATACCTCATGATTTTTTAAATTCTCCCAGTGAAGGGTGCTTCTTTGCCACCTTTTCCTCCAGGGTCACCTCCTTTCCTGCAAGGCCCAAGAGGAACATGAGCTGTGGGACCTGCCCTGCTCCCCCAGCAGCTCTCACACCACACCTATTGCAGCTCTATCTGCTTTCCTGTCCTCCTGCAACTCTCCAAACATCCCAGGCAGGAGTGTGGATCACGAGTTTATAAAGAATTTGAGTTCCTTGGGGCAAAGTTAGCCACAGACAAAGTCTGTTTTACGTGATGCCAAAAAGAGCAAAGCAAAGTAACTGAGGGGTATGGGGGGAAAAAGCCAAAAAATAAAGACAGCTTCTGGTTTCACAACTATCTGTGACCAGAGCAGCAGAAGGAAAGCCCAAAATGCTCCTTTGCACCTCTGTAACATGGTGAACGTCACTCTTCCAGCAGCCCCTCACCCTGCTGGAGACTCCTCTGGCTCCACAAGGAGAGGGACACACAAGACCCCCCACCTCGATGTCTGGGCTCACAGACAGGTGCTATTCTGAATTAAGCTGGAGCCAAATGCTTTATTTGCAGGAAAGGGCAGAAATGAGATTGTAAATTCTGGTCATAGTCTAGAGATTTGTCTTGTTGGCACTCCCACTAATTTTTTTTTCATGGTTTTACCAAAAGCTATCTGAATCTTAAGAAAGGACTAACAATTAATTTCATTCTTCATTGGCTACTGCTTTTTTATTAGCAGGTGATGATTAAAAGAGTACCAGGAATGTTCCCAGAATTCCAATTAAAAAACTAAATAACAATTTTCCGCAAAGATTTGTCATCTCAGAAACTGTCACTTCAAAGTCATAAATATGTTTCAGTCACATCCCCTTCCTGCAAACCATGGGGCACCTTATTTCTCAACCAAAAGCTTCTTTCACTGCATCAGAGTTATTTAAAACTCTGCTCAGAAACATTAAAATGCTGACAATAACCAAAATACATTTTGACAACAGAAGGCAGCATATTACATGACTTAATAGCATCAATCACAGGACCTCAGTTTGCAGGATCACAATGATGCTGTTATGAAATAAGATGGTTCATTGGCAGTGCAAAGTTTAGCTAGCAGCTAAAAAATTAATACCACCCCTTTATCCCCATCACAAAGAAACAGTGGATTAGAAAGGAGCCCACACTAGAGCCAGGATGGGATTAAACTCTGTCTCCTTGTGTGTGACTTGCTGTGTTCTACCACGAAAGCACAGTTCTCTCATCTTCTCAGTAAGGCCTTGCACAGCAGCATTTGCACAAATATCAGTTCCATTTGTTTAGGAGAGAACTCTTTAAATGAAAATACAGCCAGCTTTCTTCTCAATCAACTTTTTTCTTTTTTTTTTTTTTTTTTTTTTAGTTATTTACATAAATACTTTCCAACCTACTGCAAACATGGTAAATCCCCATTGCCCTGAACCTACTGAACCACTTGAGTTTTAGTGAAGTTCATCTTAACTGCAGTCACTTAATGCCATCTCATCCAAGGAAGGGACTGGAAGTTCTAAAATATCTTGGCTCCTGTTTTTAAAACCTATCCCTTCTAAGAATAAAGGCTCATCTGTTGATCTGGCAGCATTTTGATCTTGCTTTTCACAGCTGCAAACAGCTGCAAGAGCAGCAGGGCAGGATGAATCACACCTGCTGCTTCAGCACTCAGATCCAGAGAGCTCTGGTAAATTTGGGGTATTTTTTTTTAAACCCCATAAAAATATGCCAGAAATGATCAATTATTTCTAGTTGTTTATTATTATTATTATTACCCTTTTTTCTTTTATTTTTTTCTCTTTAGTCTTGGTCCCCAGCTTTCCCAGAGACTCAAGGCCATTGAGAAAAGGAAAGTACAAAATCGATTTCTGGAAAATCACCCAGCAGCACACCCAGTCAGAACAGCTGTAAAATCAAAGGAAATGGATAATTCTACAGGCAAGTCTTACTTTCTGTATTCCAATGAGAAATAAATTAATTTTCATTTAAATTCCTGTCTGTAGCTTCCCCCCCCCCCCTTTTTGTTGTAAGCCTTATTGTAAGCTATTCTGTTAATCACCTTCATTCTCAGGTGATTCTCATCTCTCATATGAAATGAGAAATGTGAAGCATCAGTAATAAAGTATACTTCATACCTGAAGGTAATCTAGTCAGAAAAAAAAAATCCCCAATTTAAATCTGATACTCAGCAGATCAAAATTGAGTAAATTACAGAAAACAGGTTAAAACAGGAGACTGCACCTCTGCTAAGGCAAATTCAGGAAATCTAATTTACCAGGAGCAGCAGAATGGATGCAGTGCAATTACTGTAACTGCCAGCCTCAAAGTCTTAGAAATCTCTTGGCACTATCATATGAAAAGATAAATCTTCAGGAACTTTATTTAATTGTGGATGCACATTAGTCACTCTGTCACACCACACTTGGTACCACACAATGTGCCTCGAGGTATTGCATTCCAGTTATCCGAGAAATACCACAGCCAGCTAAGTGAAAACAGCATTTAGGAGGCAAAAAATATCTTCCCGTGGTTCCCCTCAGTGTGGCAAAGGGCTCTAAGGTTAAAAATAAATTGGTATATTTAGTCCTCTGTAAGAGTTCAGGCATTCTGCACTGATCCAGCCTCTGAGCTGACCTGAGCCAAGCCATGTTTGCTGAGGGATTTGGAGGAAGAGCCACCAGTGATTTAAGTACAAAATTAGTCCTTGCTGGCCCACTGTTTCTTCAGGAAAATGTGGTCTCTTTAAGCAGAGACAAATAAATCTTGGGGGAAGGTTTGCACCAATGCTGAGAATAATGTTGCTACCTCCTTGCAAGATACAATGCCAAAAAAAAAAAAAAAAGAAAGGCACACCATTTAGACAAATATCCTTAAGATAATACCATGCCCTTACAAAAACAGGCAGAGGAGGAATCTGCATTCAGTGATCAGTGACCTGCTGCTTGGCTACAAACTACCTCACAATTTAACAAGCAGGCTTCTCTGAAGACAAGCCATTTCTTTTTTTAAAAAAAATGAGAAAAAACCCACACCATTGCATTTTTGGGTAGGTAATTATTAATGCTTCTTTTGATCTTTTTATTATATATTGAATAATATAGAAAGTGTTGCTTAGGTAAACTGCAATGCAACCTCAGGTGAGTCAAAGCACCAACAAGAAGTTTCTATACAAAATATTGAGTATCTTCTTTAGCTGAGAATCCAAACATTACCTTCCTGTGGCCACTGCTTTTCCCTTTTTACCTTCTCTGCTCTCTCTAGAAGGGTTTCAGACCCAGCTTTGCCTGCCAGGCATCCAAGGAAAGCTGCTCTGAACCACAAACCTCACCAAGGCACAAGTTTGGAGAGGTGGTTTGGACACGTCTTACCAAACACCCTCTTGCTGCAAATCATTTCCCCACTGGGGCAAATCCCATCTCCACACTCACCCACAATTCCTGACTCATGGACATGTTCCCTCAGAGAGGATGTGTAGGTCTGTGCAGGAAGATATTTATTCTCTCTGTGGGAAGGAGGAGGTTATACAGAAACACCACTGAATTCTGTGCCCAACCAGCCTCCCTCCCTTCCTTCTTGCCATGTTCCCAAGGGTGTAGGGACCAAGGTGGGAAACAGAGCGATGGTGTTGTGTGATGTGTCAGAGGGAAACCGACCAAAGCCTGCCCCTTCTGCAGTTTTATTTATTTATAGCAGCATTTATAAAACTTGGCAGACTAAATTCCAGACTCAGTCACCAAAGCAACCCGTTTTCCTGAGCTGTGCACCTGCCCATTACCCAGTGACCCAAAATTTCAAGAATGATTTTCAAAGATAGCTAAATTTGTGATGCCTGTCCCCACACTAAGACCCCCCCCACACACACAAAATGCATGCATTTCAGCTATTTGGCCTAAAGTACATTTGGTGCTGAGCAGAGACACATTAATTTCTAAGAAAATGAAAATATAAGGAGAGGAAGCTAGAGTTAACAATATTGTGTTCCTGTGGGGCTTCTTCTCACCATCCCCTCTACAGTGAGTTCACTAAACAGTAATTTAAAATTCTATGCATTAAAGATTTATATGGTAGCTTGGTCTTCAGCTTCTGAAATACATAAACACTTTAACACAATATGGAGGATGCTCAGAGATTTGTCACAGTTCTGGGAGCTTTGGAAGTTCTTCCTGGGTTTTATGTACATTCACATACACACACACATATATATATATTTCTCAAAAGAGAGGCTCAGTTTGCAAGCTACTCATCAGCTGAAGTGCCTGAAAATAATTTCATAAACATCTAATAAGCACTTGGCATTTACAAGCTGCCAGGCACACGGCATTCAACATTTTCATGCAGAGTCTGGACATCTGCCCTCTGTGATCTGCCCTCTCAAAAGTTTAAAACTAAATTAAAAATAAGTTTTAGGTATAAAAATTTATGTGTTGTGCTTTTCTTTTCAAGGTGATTTTATGGGGTGTTTTTACCCTAAAAAAATAAGAGTCTTGGGTACATTGCTACTTTGTTTGAGTATTTTTAAGACAGGTGAAATTTAACACCAAGTGCCAGTTTGTGAAAGTAAATACACTTAATTTCCAAGCATAGGCTGGTCCAAATGGTACTAGAATTAAAATAAGGGCAGAAAAAAACCCAGAGAATTATTCCAATCCAGATGAAGAGAATAAAAATGAATTTTTAATAAAACTATTTAAAAATAAATAAAAGGCAGGTAAATTATCTAAAACATTAAAGCATTTTGATTTAAAAAAAAAAAAAAAAGAAACTTACAGGGAAATAGTCCTGAAAATAGAATATTTCATATTTTAATTTTCAAATGAAACATTCTTTTTTTAGACCTGCTTAGAGAATAAGTAATCTTAATGTAAACAATGAATGTCACCCAGAGAGGTGACAAACCTCCTGCTGTTGTGGAACTACCAAGGAATGTGACCAGGCACCCACTGATGCCTCTCTACCACTCCCCTCCACAGCTGGACAGGGGAGAGAAACCATGGAAAAGGGTTGAGATAAGGTCTGGGAGTGATCTCTCACAAAATATCATCACAGGCAAAACAGGCTCAAATTAGAGGTATTAACTGAATTTATTACTGACAAAAGCAGAGCAGGATAATGAGAAGTAAAATAAATCTGACACACACCTTCCCTTACCCCTTCTCTCCTTCCTTCACAGAAAGACAAACACTTATTTCTATATCTAAACTCTCTGACGGGGATGTTCATTCCAGATTCAATTTATTAAAAAACCACAAACCATGAAAACAGATGTGTTTGTACACCAGAAATAAAAGCAGATTGTTCTTCAAAAAGGCTGAGAGAAAACAAATATTCTCTTCTGTCAGTAATGTAACAAATTTGCTGCATTTCCAGTGAGACCAAGAACAACCTTTTCCACACACAGAGGGGCAAGATCCTACAAAGTATTCACCCAGAACTAATGTCACAGCACCAACTCCCAGGGGCTGCTCATTAAAATATCATAACATTAATAGAGAGGGAAAAAAATAAGCATTTTCCTAAATTCTTCAAATGCCAGCAAGATGAAGAAATGCTTCTCAGGGTCTCACTCAAGAGGAGAGGAGTTACAGCTGGAACACAAAGAGGACAGGCTTTCTTTTCACTCTGCTGACCCCATATGACCTTGCATCATCCTGGATCCTTAGTTTGAATTTGGAGCCCAAGTCCTGAGCTGGTTTAAGTGACTATGGTCAAGCTTGCTGACCATTCAGCAAGGGAAGGGGACAATTTCCCTGCCCATCTATCCAAACATTTATTTTTATCTTTTTTCTAACTTAATAAGATAATTATTTTACCCAGAACCACGCGCAGGGAAAAAATATCATCTTCTTTACATGAAAAGAAGAGAGCCCTGCATGCACATCCAGCCTGCTGGAATGTTCCCCTGGAAGCCCCAGAGGAGCCCAAGCACACCTTTACACACCACTGCACCCCTGCAGCAATCAGCTCTGTTAATTCTGTCAGCTTGGAGAGAGTTCATGCTTGTTTTCTGTGGTGTGCTCTCCTCCCTCTCTTCTCCAGTGCAGACATTTTGATTAACATTAAAACCAATGCTGTGTCATGAGTGAAGTCACAGATGGACAATTCCCATGGCTCTGGAGAGAAATATTTTGGAGTTATTTTCTCCTGTCCCTGGCTGTGCAGCCCAGCCTCACCACAGCATCTGTTTCACCCTGCAATGACCATTTTTTCTGTGCTCGTTCATGCTGCAAAACAAATTTCCCCTCTAGGACAGACACTTCCAGCCTGAAATGCTACATATGCTGCTAAAGCAGCTGCAGAAGCCCTTCAGTGAGCTGTCAGATTGCCCAAAACCTATGGGTCCCACACCCTCAGCAGGAGTAAATCAGCCAGAAGCCTGGAGTGAAAAAAGTGAGGAAAATCAGGTCACACCAATAAAACCTCACCTTTACTTCAGGTCTGGTCCACACAACCTGATGTCTACAACCCAGCAGAAAATTCAGCCTTTACTAAAACCAGGTCATTTCTTTCTGAGGGGCAGAAGGGGAGACTGTGGCCCAGGGAGGAGTTTCTTTCCAGACATTCCCTCCCAGCAGCTCTGAGCAGTGCTGCTGTCACCTCAGAAGAGCAGCCACTGCAGCACCTGCCTCTCCTGATTTATAGCCCTGCCCTCAACAATTCCCTGGCAAACATTTACAACAAGGCAGCTAATTATGGGAGTGGGTAAGCTGGAGGTGAATCCTCCTCAGGGGGCAACTCACCTTCTTGCCTCGATGAAGCACACTAATAGGTTTAGCAGGTTGTTATTATTAAAAAGATTTTCTGTGTGAGGGATTTTCTTTATAATCCACAGTCCCAGGGCAGGGAGAAAACACACTTTTCCAATTAGTTAATAACCATTATTTTATTTTTCAAACTGCCTCAGTAGCCACAGGACGATAAAAATCTGCATTAAATGACTCATTTCTGCTCACACACCTGCTTCCACAGAGCAGCCCACAGCAGAGTGCCACAGAACAAGCACACCAAAATTACATCGAAGGGAGCTGCAAGAGTCAGAAGCCCAATTTTGCCCTGATTCAAGACAAAGAAAATTCACAGGTCAAACCTCTGGGCACTGAGAAGGTAAAGTACACTTCTATTTATCACCTCCCATTCCTTGTTTGCTCATCAAAAGCTGAGTGTTTCTTGTATCAGTCAAAGAGCAAAGTGATGCCAATTATAATGCCTTATTTTCTCCTAAATGGCAGTACAATTTTTGTAAGTTATTCAAAAGCAAATGTCATTCACACATTTCTTGCACATATTACTGTGGACCCACAGACAACTGCAGATTGGTGCGTCCTGAGAGAAACACCTCAAATTCCTCAAAAAAAAAAAAAAAAATCAGGAAAATTAGTAAAGCATATGAAAAATTAAAAAGAACATGGTTATAACTTGGTTCCTTTTTTTTCAGTTTACCTGGCATAAAGCACATCAACTCATTAGGCAGAAGTAAGATTGTTTTCCCACCACCATTTAATACATCTTCATGATTCCTTAGCAAATTAAAAGCAATTTGAAAAAATCATCCGCCAGCTGTATTGGCAAAATACAAGAATGTAGGAAATACTTCAGAAACTGCTTTTCTGGAGAGAAGTCATTTCATTTTGGACACAGTGAGTGACTGTTGTGCACACACAAAAGACCTAAGAACATTCCTCTCTGAAACACAAATACATCTTGGCCATGGTTTACATTTTTCTCAGCAACCTAAGGCCAAACTAACCCACAAAACCCTGAGATGAAGGGGTTCTACCAATCTGAGCTGTCAGCATTATAAGAGCAGCCCCTCTGCATTTTGCCTCTAGAGCAACTCTGCAGCAGGGCACAGGTGCTTTTTACAGTGCCAGGAAAAGTTTCCACTGTACTAATTCAAACAAAAATGGAAAATTCAAACACCTCCTGTGCTTAGAGCAATGACCCCAGAAGTGCTCAAATGTCACTGAAAGTTTCAAGTGCAGCAGAATCACCCACATTTTAGGCAGACAGCCTGAAGCTCTCAGTCATGTCATTAAACACACAAGGTGTGGTCTCTTTAATGCTTGATTGAGCTAAATACACAAAAATGTGGCTTACTCTTTTAAATACTACTTCTTTACCTTTTTAATTTGTAGTTACAGCAATATGCAAAAACTTCAGAAGTAAGGTGAGGTGGAATGGTGATTTGACTTCAGGATAGCCCTGGGTTATTTTTATAACCCTTCTATTCCTGGACTACACATCAACAGAGCAGGTCTTCCCTCCATCTGGAGAGGAGAGGAAGAAAATTCTTAAAACCTCTGTGATCCTGGAGTTTGTCCTGATTCTCCTTTCTTCAAAAGAACCACATATGGACCACATCAGCTCTTTTCAGGCACTTCAGCTCGTTCCTGCCAGGAATTCTGGAGGAACTACAGCTTGGTCCTTCAGCAGCTGCATCTCACAGTGGCCGGAGAGAGGTGGGAAGGATCTCTAAGGTTTTTCTGAGCAGGACAAAGAAACTGTGGGGCTGAGGAGTGGTCACTGCCCTCTTCTCCCAAACACAGAGACCAAACAGGTCCCATTCCCAAGGCCTCACCTCTCCACAACATCTCTGCTGAAGGCAAAAGGGACAACTGGCACAACCGAGCTGCATTTCCTTGTTGTTGAATGAGAGAAGATAAGGAGGGGACACTAAAAATACTCACCACGCTGGAACAGTGACTCACACCCACTGCTGAACCCCTGCCAAACCTTTGGGACACTCCCTCACACACCTGACCCACTCCCAACACTTCTTTTCCCAGGACACAGCCCCAGAAGTGACAAATGCTGTGCACCTTGGGGACGCTGCAAGGTCGCAGCACAGCAGACACAGGGAGCAGGCTGCAGCCAGCACAGCCTGGCACAGCTGCACACGAGGCTGCAGGGCAGCCTGACTGCAAGGTTTTATTTTAAAACAAACCTCCTTTCACTCCCTCACATCCTCCAGCCCACCCTCCCACACATGCCCAGAGGAGAGTGGTGAAGACTTTTTGATGAAGAGCTCAGTGACTCCCTGTTTGCAGAGATCCTTTGTTTCAGTCCAGGTAAATCCCTCCTCACTGGCGTGTCCTGAGATGTGTTTTCATTCTGGCTCCTTTTTTCTGCCATCCCTTCTGCCCCCAGACACCCCCACTCTCACACCAATCTCACCAGCCCTCCCTGTCACCATGAGCACGTGCTCTCCAGATTTACAGTTTGCACTGTGACATCCATGACAATATTCCAGAGAACATTTCTCTTGAGCTTACCCAATTTGTTCCTCCAACACAAATCCTGAAAAGGCAAGGAAATGCCAAACAAGTGGGAACTTTCTAGTAGGTGTTTCATCTACATCTTTCATCTGTTTTATCTACAGCAGTCAGCGAGATCAGCATGGAGACTGATGGTGAGTGAGCATCTCAAGTGAGTAATTAATTGGGGAAGGATGACTTGATAATAACATTATAAATGGACAGCCAATTAGGTCAAAACAAGATGAACTTTAGAGATTTTCCTTGATTGCCACTTATTTAATGGCCTGCCATGCTCAGAGGCCACACAAAATCTGATTTTTTTGTGGAAAACCCAAGACTCTGAAACACAATAGATTGCTTAACAACAGCCTTCCCCTCACTGATAAAAATAGGATTTTAAATCTCATCTGGTGGCTTCAAGACAATTATAAACATAGAAAATGGGAACATTGATTAAAATTAAATGAATGGAAATAAAAAGTATTAGTAAATCTGAAGAGCTTCTCACAAAGATACATCTGATGTTATCTGGCAATAATTTTAATATATAGGAAGCCTGAAGGAGAGCAAACCAGTTGGTGGCAAAGCAACCTCTCCAGTCAAACACTAAACTTGTAATCTCAGCTTTAGAACAGAAGCAATAGATCTAGTTTCAACATTAAAAAAAAAAAAACCACTGATAAATACAGCAAATATATACTGTAATCCTCATAAAAAATAAAACCAGTGACATTTAAGGTACATAAAAAAATGAATGAAACTTCAGTATCCCAATAGAAATGGTTCTGTGATTCACATGTAAATGTTCCTTTATTTTTTACACATCCTGTAATGATAATTCACAAAGAAAATCATGGGACTGTGAATTCAATAATCATGTTGTGTGCACAATGAAGCAGAGGCTAACCTAGTAACATATTCCTCTATATGCAACACCAAGCTGATCCTTTCATAAAGCTATATTTCAAAACAGAAACTACCATCACAAAGTTCTGTTATTTGGTGGTGCAGGATCTGACACAGCTGCCAGGGTGACTTCTCCAGGGTCTCACAGCAAGTCAGAGACTCAGAGTCATATGCAACACCAAAGGCTGAGTCTTCACTCAGAGCCCTGGGTCTGAGCAGCTCAGTGCCACGTTCTCCCTTTCTGGTATTTCTACTGACATGACAAAGATTTTGTACAACTGTGCTGAATATCCCATTTAATCAAAAACTGAGACCTGATGTTATAAATGTTACTCAAATTGGAAAGTCAAGTGTTCCAAAATTAGAAAATGTTCCTCTTACAACAGCCTTTGATTGCAGACCCTTTCCTCCAAATCTTTGCCTCATTCAGCAGAGGAACTGGATAGCAATCAGGAATTAAGATGTCAGTTCATGTTTTTTTTAATCACACCATACATTTGCCATATTTGCTGCGTGCACCACGTTTCAGTCATGAGTTCCTGTTTCCTGTTTATCACTGAGGATGCTCTCCCTAACAAAATTGTCTCATCCATTCCCTAAATGAAAAAAAGAAGAAAAAAAAAAAAGAGTTTTCACATCAAGAATCTGTGGTACAAGAAAATTAATGCCAAAATTCATCCGCTCCTCACTGCTTTTGGATATGAAGTTATAATCCCAAGAACCTGATTTTTCCAAGCCTCTTGCTCTTGGGGTGTCAGAGGCCAAAACAGACACTAAATATTCATTTTCTATACTGTCTTTTAAAGAAAAACAAGACAGGAAAATGTAAATAGCAATGTAACTGACATATCTGTAAGTATATGATATCAAGAAACTGAAAGGACTCAAGCCCTGTACATTTTCCATGTCTTAAAGAGCAATGCATCTCGTTCTCTCTCTCCTAAGGTCCTCAAAGATGTTCTAATTCATACCTCTCTAACTACACTCTGAGCACTTGTATTCATGCATTTAGCTTTGCAAGCTACTGCTCTTCTCTCAGAGCTAAAAGATGCAGAAAGGCTTGTGCATCTAAAACAGGAATTCTGTCAGCTCTGCAAGTTGTTCCCAATAAATCTATAAACATTGTCCTGCTTATAACCCTACACCATCCCAGCTGCAGCAGTCCCACGAACAAGAGGAGTTTAAAAAGCACAAAGATCATTTCACAGAAAAAAGAGCCTGTGGGATGATCTTTTTTCCTCTATCCTTTTATCCCCATCAGAGGTTTTGCATACATTTTATGGACAAAAGCATCAGCTGAACACGTACAAACCCTAACCCCCAATAAGCCAAAGGCACAGGGAAGGGACATACAAACTCACCTTTATCCAAATCTGTACAAACAGCAAAGAAAAAAAATTTCACTCTTGGTCTGTGAATTACAAAACACCAAAATCTTACTGAAAATGATACTAGGATTTGCATCCTTTGGGAAAAAAAAAAAAAAAGAAGCCTTAAAATTGTAAATATGGAGAGAAATAGGCTCCACAGCTACATGGGAAGGTGTAAACACTTCTGCTGAATTAGGGAAAAGTCAGCTACTGATTGCAAGGGGTTAAAAATAGCTAAGTCAAGTGATTAAAAATCATTAGTGTTTGTATTTTCTTTTGTTCCTGTTGAATGCAACAAATATCCTATTTAGCAGCAATATTCATGGTTCAGAGATGATTTCTTTGCAGAAGAAAGTGAGACAAATGGCATATTTTTAGGAAACGCTATTAATTTTGCAGAGTGGGTTTTGATGTGCCTCTGAATAGCCATATTTCTGGCTTGCCCACAGTTACAGAAATCAGTGCTTTCCAAGAGGAGTCTGACTTGATGTGTGTGCTTCATTTTTCATACCACTCAAGCCCTAAACCAGGAGGCGTGGTTGGTATCCCTCTCTCCAAAAGACTTCCACATGTCCAAGGAATTCTTTCCTTCCAGTATCACCACAAAATGTTTATGAAGTAAACAAGCACAATGCAAGCCAACAGGTGTGGAATTAAATGTAGTGCTACCTCTGCTCCACACACTGGAATCAGGAGAGGTAGGATCAAAGCAGGCTCAAAGCTGCTGTATTCTGTCACTCCCACTAGGTAAAACTGGCCAGATTTTATCTGTCATAAATCAGTGTAAATTCACTGATGGGCAAAGTATGCCAAGAAAAGACCCATCCACTTCAATATTGTTTCATAATCATTTAAAGAAGTACATTTTCTTCATGGAAGAAAGAAAGGCCCTCATGGTCTGCTGCAATTATTTAGCACTTTAATGATGCTGTTATTTGGCATTGCCTTGCTTGGAAAGTATTCATTTCAAGGGAAGAATTTGTGATTTCGCTTTGGAATTTATTTTAATGCTTAAAAAAGAGCAAAGAGGGATCCCTTTGGAGCCAATCCTGACTGTAGTACTTGAGCAGCACTGATGGCATGGCCAGTGAGGTTGTGGTCCCTTTTCCATTCCAGGGAAGGAGGTGGTGCCCAGACAAAGGGAACCTTCCTGAGTCAGGGCAGGGGGAAAGCAGGTGGGACAGGCAGGCCAGAAGGAGATGGGGAGCACGTGGGTGGTGTGTGCAGGCAGGGGAAATGTGAGAAAAGAACTGGTGCAGTGGGATCAGAAATTATACATCCACACATTTCATCCAAATAGTTTCTGAGCAGGAGCTGAAGTAACACTTCCTGCAGGCCCTGTGACAGTAAAGCCCTAAAACCAACCTCACTGGGTGGACAACAGTGAAGTAAGAAGAAAGATTTAGTCTTAAACTGGTAAGCTGGAAAAACACTTCCTGACACTGGGTGATAGATTTATCATTAACTGAAAGGATTGAACTGAAGGCACCTTAAAAAAGCAGGTGACAGAGCACATGAGAAAGTCTTAAAAAAACCCCTCCTAGTCTGTCTCAGAGGGAAGTAGACATTTTCATAAAATGCACAGACATAATACCAAAAAAAAAAAACAAAAAAACCCACCAAAAAAACCCACCAAAATATTCATTAGAGGAATACAAACTACTAAATCAGAATGTGAAGAGACTCAGATTTTCCTCTCAGGCTGTGAGATGAAGATTTTCAGGGCAGCAGCTTGGCTTGCATTTTGATAGTCAGAGCAAGCAGATATTCACCTGCATGTAACCAGCTAAAAGTGCACGTGCTATAATTATATTCCACTTCAAAAGGTGTTTTTTAAATGTTTTAGCAATTCACTTGCCTGCATCAAAGTCACAGAAGGCTTCAGTACTGCAACTGCCTCTGCAAATATAAAACCTTGCCCTGTTATATCAGCTCCTACAAATCTGAGACTCACAAATCAAAACTCTGGTACCTTTTCTACAAAGTACAAACAGGCTTTAATAAACGTGGAGTAGTTAAATCAAGAGATCAAAGATACTTTCATTTTGTGTATCCTGTATACTCAGCACCCGAGGGAATTGTGTGAGATTCCTGCAAATCTGATTTTTTTTTTTTTTGGATTTTGGACTCCAGGGCTCTGTTTTGGACAATAATTCGTTGTGTGAGCCCCTGGACTGTGTTTAATCTCTTCATGTTTCTGTGCCCCACTTGCAGTAGGTGTAAAGAGTGATCATGTGAGAGGTAGTGGTCTCATTTGAATTATTTTAATATTTACAGAAGTTCAATGAAATCTTTGGATACAGGGATTGGCATACATCCTTCATGGCAAAGCTGTACCTAAGGCAGAAGAGGGAGGTATTTCAGATCTGAGAGAAGTGGGGGTTTATCAGGAGAGGCATCTGCCAACTAGACTATCTGCCTGGTGGGTTAGAGACCTCTCCAACCAGGGCTGTGACAGGGAGAGGCACCAAATGAGAAAGAGGCAAAAAAAGAAAATCCTAAATCTGTAAAATAATTTGTTTTCAAAGTTACTGCAGAAACACGGATGCATAAAAATTCAGCAGCACAAAACTCAGATTATGATCTGTTTATTCCAGAAGGTTTCTCTGTTTACCAGAGTGACCCAGATGATCAGTTAGTATAGCAAACACTTCCATGCAGTTCCCTGGAAAACAGCTGATGGTAATGAATAAGGCACAAAGTAAACATATCTTATAGGAAATTCACTCTCATCACACACAGCTTTAGAGATGCTGTTATAAACCCACTGCAAACAGTCAAAGCTCCCAGCAGCCAAAAAAAATCTGCCCAAAGCATCTAAAATTTGCAGGAGGTTATAGGAGGTCTGTCCTGATGGGATTAACAGCCTAGGTCTGTGCTCAGAACATTTCTATTGTCAAAAAATGTAAATTTGCTCTTTGAAGTGGTCCTCCTATAATGAACCTCACTGGTTTTTAACCAAAGGGTATAGAAACTGCAACACACAGAAACTGTAAAAATCAGTTTTTAGTTGAACCCTTGATGTTGTGACTGAGGCAACAATATTCCATGCTCTGGATGAAAGAGTAGTAATTTAGTATTGGAAGACACAAAAGGGTTCATTTTGCAGCATGCAAGATCTAACCAGCATTGCAATGATTTATTTTATGGCCTTAAATAAATAAATACCAAATAAGTAAAGAAAAAAAACCCCCTTTTTAGATTTCATTTTCAAAGCAACTCTGAAATGGCTATTTTGGAGGGTTTGTTGTAATGTAATTTTTACTGAATGAAAGTTGCTACTACCAAGAGATGGAGTCAACATCAAGGAGATGTAGATCTTCATGTCTTCTTCCTATGCCTAAGGAAATAATTTTATAGACTAAGCCATTCTGGGGGAAAAGCTTTGAATTTTCAGTCCTTTCAGCACAAGTCAGCCTTGCAGGTGGCAATGAAATGAGTCTGGCCCCCACCAGCCCTGAGATCAGGTGTGCAGCAGGATTCTCCTGTTCAGACAGAGAAGGAACCATAATTCACCTGGACTTTCAGCCACTCTGCCACAATACTTACAAGGCATTATTTCAAAGTGGTAAGTGAGGAAGCAAAGCCACTGAATCCTAGTCTATGGATTAATGGAAGTTTTATGACACCACTGAGCTGGTTTTGGCTGCCCCTCTACTCATAAGGCCTCCCTGCTGGCAAATATTGTCTGAAAAATACCAACTGCATGTACATCTCAAAACAATACCATGGTAATAAGTAGATCAAATTTGTATTTATCTAATCTGTGCAGGGAAAAAAAATCCTACAGCAATAGAAGGCATTAAAGGCAAAAAAATTTGTGCTAACAGAGACTTTACTGCTTCCCAGGAGCACAGATTAACACCTAGGGTAGCTGGTGAGTGGGAAGTTGCCTAACAGGCAACAGCAAGTGAGTTGGTAGATGTGTCACTAGAGCTCCATCAGCAGCTGTGTAATGCAAAGATTAGATATTGGTTACATTTTGTCAGTCTTCCCCAAAGGATTAGAGCTCCGTTTCTGTCCCCGGGCTAGAACATAATCACCACCCAGTCAGAAATCTGCATTTTGTGGTGCACTGGCATGTATCCACAGTGGGATGGAGAAGCCTGTTAGTCACAGCACAGAAAATGCATCTGTAAGATGAAAGTAAGCTGTGAAAGGGCTCAGGAGTTGGGAGCAATAAATAAAATGCTTGCTCTGTTACCAAACACTGATCCATTCTTCTAACCTCTCTACATTATCAAAATTACTATTAGAGGCAACAAGTGCAGAGGCAGCATTTGGTAATAACCTCTCAGATATAACAATAAAAATAATGCATCTTTCTCATCATGTGTTGGCAGCACGAGAAGCTCTGAGGTTTTTGCCCAGAGAATCCAGTGAATTTGTCACCCTGTCCAAACAGAAATGTATCTGCAGCTTTAAAGCCCAGATCTTACAGCAGCTCTGTCGGCTCCCTCTCTATTACATTCAAATTTATTTTATATTTTTTTCTCCACACACACTATCTGTATTTTTTTTCATGCTGTGGAGTGTCTGCAGGGCTGATTTAACAGGCTCTGCCTATCCCAGTCAGATGTTGTTTCATGATAACTTCTGAGTTAACCTCCAGAAGATGCACTGCTCCTGTCAGTTCGTGAGGTATGAGAACAGCAAGTGTGGGAGATGGTTCTTCTCATGGCAAAGGATTTTTAGTAAAGATAATCCCCCCAAAAAAAAGCAGTAGACAGGACACAGCAATATTTTTTCCTACCTAGGCAAAGCTTCAAAAACTGTTTTGAATGGATGCACTGAGTGTCTCCAATGACTGGGACACACTCAGCAAGGGTGAAAACAAAACACGCTGAAAACAAATACATACATGACAAAATAAAACACAAAATAAGGCCAGCAAAACTAACAGCTAAACTATTCCGTGGTACAAGAAGTATTTAAATAGAAGGAATAACCTGAGCTAAAACCATAACACACTGTTCTTATAGTCTGGTTTTGTGGGATTACTAAACACAGTTCAGCTTCATTTTGCAGGTCCAAGTGTTATCCATTTCTCCTGTTCCATTTCCAGCACTGGGTTTTTTAAGTGTCATGTAAAGCATTTGCAGCACAGAATTCCTTAGGAGTTCCTTGCTCTTCCACAACAACACTGTAATTTATGTGCCATATTTTTCCATTTCTCATTTAAATGCATCAGATTTCCTCGCAATTTAATTTACTTATCCTAAAATCTAAAAATAGTTGACATCCATGCATAAATGTATCTACTAATGGGAAAGGATGTTATGAGTAATAACGAATTATTAAATTAGGATTTCCTTTGTCAGTAAGGAGTAACTGCTGCATGCCCTACAAAGCTCTCGGAGTAACTGAGACTGAATCAGACTACAATGTCTATAGGACATCTCACAAAAACAAAGTGAGAAACAATCACCACTTTCACATACCCTGGAGAAGGAGATTTTAGGTTCTGTACTGATTTACTCCCAAAAGATATCAACCCAAATGCAACTGTGGTGAAAAAAGATTCTCCACCACTAGGCAAAAGACAGACAAGCACAGTCAAGGATTTCTCAGGCTCTACAGAACAATAAAGTGATTGCCCCTCTTACCCACACTCGCACTTAAGTCAGCAAATACTGTGAAATAACGTGTGAATCACCTGGGGGAAATGTCATTTTGGGCTGCATGAAACAGTTAACGAGTCAGACCAGTCATTTCAGAGAACATTTAGTTGAGTGTTCTGAAAGTTTCGATGCCTCTTCCCACAGCGCTGCCAGTCGAGTTTTCCTGCTGCTCACAGTTCATCTGAGAACACTCGGGTTTGGAACAAATAAATAACAAGAGACAGGTGTGACTCAGCCAGCTCTAACTGAAACTGAAGCAGCACATTACCTATTGACAGATTGAAGGGAAAAAAAACGGGAGAAAAGAGAGTTATGGCAATGGTCTCAGCTTAGGAGTCGAAGGAATATTTACTCAGCCAGCAGATTGACCCGTACAGCCAGGTCTAACTCACAGTGGGGCTGTGGCAGCTGAGGAATGTGTTTGTAAGAGATAGAGAATGACAGGGCTATGGCAAGATATCCACACTGTGCCTGGCTGCAGAGTGATCAGCCCTGGCCAGTAAAAATGTCATCACCTCTCATGGGCAAATAGCTGCATTTTGTTTCTAATGTGAAACTGCAACCTTTGAGACGTACACAGCAAAAAACCCTGATATCTCAGGTATTGTGCTGCCTTATCCACCACAGAATTATGAGGCCTTTTCAAAATAAGTCTAGCTAGAGAAGTTCTTGCTGCAGCTTGAAAAGGACATCCTGATTAGGCCTGTGATGGCATTCAACATTATCTCATGTTTTCTCTGTCATCTGCTGGAGTTCTTCTGCCCATTCGTGTAATTTTGCTCCTGAATACCAACTGATTCGATGTTTCAGTTGATTTGAGAATTACAGCTGACATATTTTATCTTGCCAAAAAGAATTTGCCTCTTGAGGAGAGTCAAACCAGGAAGCAAGATACCAGAGGGAGGTTCCTTCACTGCCCCTGCAGGGTGCAAAACCCTTGATACCACTTGACATCCAAAGGACAAGAGGGACAGAAAGAGATATGGAAGCCAAGAAAAAGGACAATGAAAATCCAGACCTTCAATCAGGCCAAGTGTGCTGCATCAGTAAAGATTAGACTTGGATTAAGCAGACCACTGCTGTGTGGAGGAGAGCACCCAGAGCAGGATAGAGTCTGTGGCATTGACAAACCATGTCAGCTCACTGCTGCCACTGGAAATAGGGGCTTCAGGAAAGTGCAATACAACAACAACAAAAAAAAAAATCTCTAAACACAGGTGTTTACCTGTCAACAAAACCTGTCACATTTCTGCCCTGTGCCTTAAACTGAACCTTTGGAGCCCTTTCAGAGCGGGCTGGAAGGAGCTGTGGGCAGAATCCTGTGAGCAGCATCACAAAATGCCTGTGCTGAGCAGAGCCAATTTGCTGCAAAGCGTTTTGCTGCAAGGCAGCAGTAACATCTACCTCCCTCCCTGCTCAGTTTTGCTGATGCTAGTTTTTATGTGCTGCTGGATCACTCTGTAGTGACCCATGTTGAAATCATTAGGAAAGAGTTCATTAATGATTGACACAATAAAGTGTGTCTTATTTAACTGTTCCATTGTCAGAGCTTATAAATATAGCGTTTCAGAGCTAAGCAGGTCAGCTCATTTCAGACTTAATTTTTCACTACCTTTCTTTCTAATGGTCTTAGCCAAATCACACAGGGATACTTCCAGTGTAAATTGGAAACCCTGTGGAATAATTCCTATATGTGTATGGATGGTGAAAATGAAGCTGCAAGGCCAAATTTTACCTCCATTGAACTGCATAGGACAAAAGGTGAGTTGAATTAAACCATTAGGAGGGGTGTCGAAAGGATGAATTTGAATGATAAACACTGATTATGTTTGGAGCTGTACTATAAAACTCTACCTTTTTTTTGGTCTAATCACAGACAAAAGCTGAACCCATAATAATAAAATCAGATATTCCCAGTTTCAGATCTCCATTTCACTCTGGCAGTTCTAAAAGCACATCTCCAACCTGCTCCACATTCAAAATACCTATCATGGTACCCTGGTTTTCAAGCTTAGCTCCTGTACTGATTCTGTGATTTTTACACACTCTGTGTCACTTTGTTTTGTGGGTGACCTCCAATTTTGCAAAGGCTTTCAGGTGTGTTGTTATAAATTTAAGTCTGAAATGAGCTGACCTGCTTAATTTAGGATGCCCATAGACTTTAATGGAGCAATTTAGTGCTTCAGGGTTATTTTGTGCCAAAGGCTCCTGATTTCTCACAGCTATAACAGAGACATCTAAACTCAATTTGTCATTTATAATGCTGTTTATAAAAAATTCTGCACAATCTGGTCACATCTTCAAAGCCTGTTTCCCCCAGGTGCATCCATGTCGTGGAAACTTTGCTTTTTGTATTTGACTCATATCTTCCTGGAAAACCTTTAGTGCCTCTCCCCCTGCTTTGGGGTGAAAATGTGTTTGGTGATCTCAGGTCTTCACAAAAAGGTGGAGTTGGTTCTGCTGCAGAGCAGCACCTGTGGTGGCCAGATCATCAGCTGGAGAAGGCACAGTGTTCACCTGTGTCACACAGGGACAAGCTCCTGGCAGGGCAAGGAAAAACAAGCAGGTGGTCCATGTTTCTGAACAATTAGTTCAATTCTTCCTTGCTGGCAGATGCAATCTTCTGTAAAGGGCACTACCTTAGACAAAAGCTTGTGTCACCAAAGTGCTAACTACTTCTCCTACCTCTACCTTCTGCCACTACTGTTTTCCTGAGCCATTTCAAAGCTGTTTCTTCATTATTTTATTGTCATCTTCCAAGCAAGGCAGCAGATGCCATGCTGCTGTGGCTGAGATCCTGGCACCATGCAGGGTGTTCATGGCTGAGACCAGCCCTGTTGGCATGAGAAAACTTCTCCTTCCTCAAGGGGTTTTGTAAATCATGGCCCCAGCCTCTGTGCAATGTTGCAGCACAGAGTTACATACTGTTGTGTGTATTTCACCACCCTCACAGTAAAAGGGGTTTTTCTGCCAATGAGAATGGCACAGTGAGTAAGCAGAGGTTATAAACTACTTTTTTATAGCAAAATACTACGAAATTCAAAGAATTTCTGTGGAACTCTTGAATGACCCTGTAGGAACTCACAAAGTGCTCTCTGCTGAGCTACAGACATTTTTAAAGGAAGTCTTAGTTCTATAAAACCCACCAATTACACCCATCTAAAGTTCTATTGGCCTATTCTCCTGGGGTTTGTTATCCCAGAAATCCAGGTCAGCTACCACTAACTCCAAAACTCAGACTAAGAGGGCTTGGGACTGCACAGCACATTCTGCAGTTGGGCAGATGCCTTGATCAGCATCAGTGCTACCCCTGCAAGTGCTGCAGGTGATATTCACATTTTTCTTTCAATAATGAACCAAAATGATCTAATCTGAGCACAGCAAACTGCCACTGGAGAATTGTTCACTACAAGCTAGACATTTTCAAAACAGTCATAGAAGTAATTGCTACTTAACTCTGGCTGCATGTCAATGGACATTCAAAAAAAAAAAAAAAAAAGGCTGATTCAAGCTTTTGATGCAACAGGAGTTCCATAGGTGAGGGGCAGCCCAAATGGTGCCAACTCCAGTCACTCATGCCACAGAACCACAGGAGGAGCACCTCCCAAGCAGAGAAGGAAAATGTCTCTGTTCCTCTGTTTATTGCACCAGAGGCTGAGTCATCACAGCCTCAACAAACATTCCTTAATTAGACCTGCTCATTTTATCAATACTAAGGAGCTCTGGAGAAATAGCTGTAAATATTTATTACCATTCCAAGACAGAAGTGCTTTTGCCACGCTGCATCCCGCCAGCTACCTGTCTTGGCAGCTCATTTAGAGAGGAAGGAGCATTTCCCTCTGAAAGGAGAGCTAATGCTGTGACACCCTCTTAACAAAGCATCACGAATCACAACCCACTGAAGACTTAAAAAGAAGGGAAGGCAAGAAATCCCCCAGTGGTGATGTACTGGGCTGGTAGATGTGAGCTCAGCTCCCAGATCTCATCTGCAGCTTTGATGGTGGCACTCTGGGTGTGACAGGCAGGGCTGTACCAGAGGCATCCCTGCCAGGGACTCCTGCAGCTGAGCCTGCTAAATTCTTGCCATAATGCCCTATTTTCACTTCTTGCTGTTTTCTAAACTGGAATATTCAAGAGGAGGTTTTATACAGAGACGATCCTTAAATCAGACCTGGAGATGAAAGGGATGTGGGTTTTCAATAAAACAGATTACGGGGTTGGGGTTTTTTAGGAAAGAAAATTCAGGATGAAATGTGCTATTCTGTCCTCACAGAAATTCCTGCAGCTCTTTCTTTGAGAAATACAAGCACACAAATTCTTCTGAGCAGGAGTGTGAAATAGAGAAATGTGTCATTCACTGTCCCTATGATTATCCAGCCAAATCTACTCATTACGAGCCTCTGAAAAATGACAATTCACTCATTCTAAAGACCTGTTAGAATTTGGCAGCATTGTCAAAACTCCCTCTTCTCAACACATATTCTAAATCAGGCCCTAGATTTCTCCAACTAGGCACTCAGAAAAAGGGTAAACTCAAATTTGATTTGAAACATTTTGCATTAGCATCGTGAACAGACCCTCTTGTGCTCACTCTTTGCATTCCAAAGCACCAAGCCCATGGCAGCTGCCTTGTCCCAAGAGACCTTTCCCTTTCTGCATTTGTTCTCCACAAGCAAAAACCACCTTCCAAATCCTACAGCTGAGACAGTGCTCTCACTGATAACAGCCCTTGCTTCACAGCCCTGGTTCTTTCCTAGTTTTTGATCCATTATTTACTGAAATAGATAAAAACTTTCAAGGGATTAAAAAGTAAGTAAGAAAAGAGACTATGAAATTAAAGACTATTCTGTAAGTATTCAAAAGCCGTGTTTCCCTATTTCCAGACTTCTGTGCCCTCCTTGCAGCATCACTGCTGTGTCAGTACATTTTCTCTGGTTATACACTCATAAAAATCAACAGCAACACCAGCTTCCCCTCACCACCAAGTGGTCCCCAGGTCTGAGCATTGCTCATTAAGGTAAGATTCTTTCCAAGTATATGACCATAAAGGGGCAGGTCATTAAATGATTTTACTCCACAATCTGAAATGCTGCCTGGTAAGATTGCCCAAGCAATTAAAAAAGGATGATTTATCCAAGCAACTACTAAAAAACTCCTTACCTTGGCTTTAACTAGTGAGGTCTAGTGCAATCTGTAAATTGTACTGGTTACACTTGTCACTTTAAATCCAGTCACCTCATCACTTAATTGTCAACATACATGGCTCAATAATAGTTCACTTATTTAATTGCTCTAACAGAGAATTCTGCTAAATATGTAAAGGTAAGAGTCAGTAAATCACGAGGCACCATTGGAGTGCTAGGACCAAACTGGAGTGCTGTCAACAGCAATTCAACTAAAACAGTCAGATGGAGGCTTCTCCTACCCTGATCAGCAATATTCTGCCATTTTCAATAAATTTATACCAAATGAATTCTGTTTGCAATGCAGAAACTCCCCATAATGAGCACACTTGAGCTGGAGAGAAGTTGCATGGAAGATGCTTCAGGTGCCTCACTCCACATTCTCCCTCCACTCACTGAGGCCTTTTAGAGGAGAAATGAGCTAAGAGGTTCAAAGAAGAGAGTACAAAAACAGGTATTCTGTGTTATGACAAAAAATTACCAGGTGTGAATCAACACCAGACATCCTGATGCAATAAACCATTAATAATGGGAACACTGCCAATGTACACCTTGAGGTATTAGTGTTCATAAATGACATTAATAACACAGTGAGTGCACTGCAGGTGAGGAAGATCAACACTGCCATGAAATCACTGCATTCATTTAGAAATGAGCTCAATAAAAATGCAAGAAATTAGTGATTAGCCCTACTCTACATATGATTTTCCATTTTGATATGAATATGAGTTTATTACACTGCACTTTCAGTCCAAATATCTGCCATAGCAATTTGATATAATTGGGTTTTTCTGTTAATTTCACTGAATTACTTTCAGTGCTCTAAGTAGTAAAATGCTGACTCCATTTCACTGCTGACTGACAGATCTGCTCAGTGTACCTTGTTCAGTATTAAGATTTAAACTATGTGCATGCAGTTTGGAAACCCTGCAAGCCTTAATGCAGCAGATTTGAAGATGTTTCCTGAGGAGAAGTAACAGCCTGCCTTAATGTCATGTTTTACAATAACCATGTAGAATTCAGTAGTTTCCCAAGAATCAGAAACACCAGCAAAGAAGGTAATGGAAGAAGGTTTATGGAAGAGGTTTGATTGAAAAATATTACTTTGGCATAAAGGAAGGCAATTTGGGAGAACCTCACTGTACTCCCTCTCCTTTATGTTTGCAAAATGATAATTGGAAAACAACCCTGAGCCACTGAGTTTAGTACCCATTATGCCATTCATGTAATGCAATGTCAACATTTACAGAAAGGATTAATTAAAAAATGCCCCATGTAGCTCCCTGAAGTAAATTGGCTCTACTTTCAGCTAGGAAAAGTGGAAGACTGACATTTTCTCACTTGCAAATGCTTTCAACAGCAAAGAATGCATATCTGGGGAAAGGGTGCAAAATCCAGTTTTGTGGTGCCAGAAGATGTTCACATGTCATTCCTGAACACCTGATCTAGGAATTGTGTTGCCTGTAAGGGACAAAACACCCATAGAGTAATTTAGGAAGTTGAATGGAAGATGAAAACTAGTCCAAATTAAGCTCAAAGCAGCACAGAAGGCTTTGCCTATCAGCAGTGGGCCGAGCAGGACACAGAAGAATTGTGAGCTGCTGAGGAAAGGTGACCTTTGAGCCTGGTATTTGTACAGCAGTTAGTGGTTTACAGAGAGATGTAGCAAATAAATACAAATAAATGAAAAGAGCCACTAATGAGTCTCTATTCACTACCTTGATCACTTCCATGAATGGCAATTCATGGTTGCAAAAAAACTCCATTCATCTTTTTCAGGCTAAAGAATTTTAATATGCTCCTTCCTCATGATGCAAAGGCCAAGGATGGCAGTGATGGAGACAGACAGAGAGCTGGGCAGGCAGGACAAACAGTAGTGTCCATCCATCTCCTGTAGAAAACATGTCACCATTCTCATGTTCCTGCCACATTAATTCCACTGCTGAGCACCAAGGAGAGCACCCTGTGACAGGAGGCACGGGGAACCACCCTGAAAATGTGCACATCCCTCCTGTGGCCATGCACAGGTCAAAGCACTCATGCAGGGTGTGTGTGGCACCTTTGGTGTGAAATGCTGCAGCACCTGCAGTGCTGCTGCTTAGTCCATAAGCTGCTGCTGCTTATTCCACAAGCTGCTGCTGCTTATTCCACAAGCTCTGGGTGTGTTTGTGTGTGCAGTGTGTGCTGCAGGGAGCAGAGGCTGGAAGGGTTCCTCAATCTTTCCCAGTTTTTCTGACAATTCTGTGAAAGGGCTCTCTCTCTGGTGTGATTATTTCCAGCATTCTGCCCATTAGGTGCCTGGTGCAGTTGTGTGTGGAGGAGCTAAAGGGGAGTTTGGAAGGAAGACAAAGTCTGCAAAGGCAAAGAAGCAGCATGAGGTTAAATACCCCAAAAAACATGAAGCAATCCTGCAGACTGCTCAATTTAATATCCCAGCTCGGTGTCTGGCAGAGGTGAAACCCTTGTGGCATCCCCTGGCCGAGGTGGGCAGGCAGCCCTGCTCCTCACTGCAGGGGAAGGCAGACGTGCACCCACACACTGAGTGAGGAGGAGACTGCTCTGCTGCAGAGCCCTCCCCAGCCACACCAACCTGTGTGAAGCAGTGTGGGTGGCTCTCGAGTCAAATGCAAATCAGGAGTGAATACAAATTGGGGGAAATAAATATAGGGAGAGAGCTAGTTTCCATTTCTTTCATACATTCTGAAATTGCAGCAATTGTTAATTCATTAACATAAATCACGGAACTGGGCACCCTAAATCAGATCAAAAATTCATGAAAACAGTAACTCTAAAGATAACACCTTCAAATAAACAGATGCTGGCCTCACAGAAACACGGGGTGGGGAGGAAATAGGGATTCAGAAAAGCACATGCATTTGCATGCAAGCCATACATTCACATACAAACACATTTACTTAATATTCCAGTCTAGCACAGCCACCACAACATTCCTCACCATATAAAAGATCATGAAACACACACGGACACATGCACAGGGCAAAGATTCTTCCACTTTTAAAAGGGCATTTGTGCCTCTTGAGGGCCACAAGTCAGAGGTAAGCAGCAGTGTTTGCTCACAGGCAGCACTGAGTAGCCCAAGTACTTGCATCAACTCTGCAGAACTACTGCAAAATTAACACTGGTGTGTGCCAGCTATTTTTAATTCTTTAAGTATTAGCAACATGAAGGGCTGGTGTTTTATGTCCAACACTAAAGGCAAGGAAAGAGACTTTGAGCTGAGTGAAAGCTCCTCAAAGAGTGACCTGCAATACGTAACCTTGCAAACAAACCAGAGCAGGCAGTGCCTGCACGGATGACAAAACAAACACGAAACTAATACAGAGCTTGGAACAATTCATCACAAGTGCCTCAGGGGCAGATTTACAAATGAGGCACGTAAGTGCCTCGTAAGGCTTGCAGGAGCTGCCAGCTAACACCTACTCACTTGAGAAGCCACCAGCCCCTTGAAGAGGCAGTGCAATTCCTGTGCCTAAATTCCTTCAGTGATCTTGCAGGCTCCCATCTGCAACTGCAGGCACCTAAACGCCTCTGTAACTCTCAGCAGCCAGCACTCTGGTGCCACTGACTCACTGAAAATTACTGAGTCCTTAAAACTGAGCATTTAGAATGGGTACTTAGAATGTTGTGGTGGTTTTTTTCTTTTCGTTTGAAAAAAGGACAAAAATGACAAGAAATAGGATATTGTAAAACCTCAGCTTGTGTCTCACAAAAGCCTTGATGTAAATCTGAGTTGTAATATTACACCCACTAATGAGGAGTAGCACTCCAACAGCTAAAACACCAAATATCAGGACACGGGGAGGAACCACCCAGGCTGCTGCACTGGGTTGTCACATCCAGAGAATGACAGGCAGAGTTCAGCAAACTCAAAATAGGGATGACTTCCTACTGGGATCCTCCCTTTTCACTCCTGTAACCATGGGAGCACCTTCACAAGCCCTGAGCCAGCTACCAAGGAGTGATGAGCAGGTTTTAGTTTCATTCTAGGAGGAGCAACTGGGATGAGCAGGGAGAGAGAAGCTTCCAAGAGCCCAACGTGCTATTTACTTCTAAACATTTTCTGAAAGCTCCAACTGGAACATATTGCTATTTTTGCACCAAAGTTTATGTTAATTTCATCTTGTTTTACCATAAAAGCTTAAATCACACTTTGTGATAATGTAAATCACTGATCTGAAAACTCCCCACTGCAGCATGTCCTCTTTTATTTTCTCTCTCCAAAGAAAGGGCTGAGCACCAGTGATTGGCATCACCTCTTCATGGGATTACCCAAAAACTTGATACCAGTTAGTTAACAATTTTTGAATAATCTCTCAGAGGAAAAAAAAAAATCAAAAGCTTATTTTAAGAAAGTTGTTGAGTGTTTTTGCCACTTGATAACTTAAATAGAAGATATCTTGGAAGACAAAATACAATTTTGTACCTTTGAAATGTGCACTGAGGGAGTTTGGGGTGGTTGTTTGGTTTTTGGGGGACTTTTTTGACAATTGCACTGTAGAGAACCGCTGAAAAGTTTAAATTACTGCCACAACAATAAATGCAGGGCCCAGAGGTGCAAGGGAGCACTCAGCAGTATAATGCTTATGAAATAAAAGAGGACTATTGCATGTATGCATGTGTTTGTGTAAACAAGACCAAGTGCTGACAGGAGCTTTGTTTCAAACGAGAAAAGCCTGGAGAAATAGGTCAGACCTTTTAAGAGATAATTTGTATTTCTTGGATTGGAGGAATGAAACAACTGTGCCAGTAATTTCCAGTCTTTCCAGCTGCACTTATGGTGCTTGGCTCCTAGGAGATGCTTGTCATCCCTCTCTGTTCCTACTCCCAGGAGTGGCTTCTGCCTCCCTTTTGCAGCAGCCCTCTTGTTAGAGGGTAGAAATGAGCCCAGACACAGACTCTTTGTTTATCACAGCATGAAAAGGGCCCTGGTTTATTCCTCTTTACAGCTCAGCCATCCTGACTCCAACCATTCACTGACCCTGGCTGCAGCAGCTCCTGATGTGGGTTTCCCTTGCAGCCTCTGACTGCTGGTTATTTCCTGCTGAATTCTGACTGCAGCTTTTACCCAGCTAGACTGTGACTGCAGGTTCCAACAGCAGGCTCTGACTGCAGCCCCAGACTGACCTCATAGCAGAGACTCTCTCTCTCCAGGATCCTTCTTCTTCAGGATACACCCATTGATGATCCTAAAGCTTCCTCCTCCTTCATGATCCTCCCCAGCAAACCCAATCCCTTTTATCACACTTGTCTTTATTGGATACAGCTGTGACTCATCAGGGGCAAGGCTGAATTGGGTAATTAACACAACTGTTACTTATCAGGGACAAGGTCACCTGTATTCTCTTCTCCTACACCTCCCCCTCAGCATCAGGACCAAATTCAAGTTTGTTTCCCAGGGTCAGGGCAGGGGCCAGTCCCCCTCTGCCACAATAAAACAGGAATTAATGGGGAAGTCACCCTGAGCAGAGGAACCCAGCTCACCCACACCCTTCCCCTCTTTCTACCTGTCTCTCCCCATGCCAGCCTGTCTCTTTCTACCTGTCTCTCTCCCACCCCCACACTGTGCCCCTGAGCTCCCAGCCCTTCCCCCGTGTCCAGGCTCCCTGTGTGCCACCTGAGACAGCTGCTCCATCACACCCTTGTGCTGGTTGGGAGCATCAGGAAATGGCAGATAACAGCCCAGCATTTGTTATCAGCTCCCCTCCATCTCTGCAGGCACAGGGTTTTATGAAAGCAGGAAGAACCTGAGACAGCAGACAACTCTATCTCTGACAAACCTGATGGAAACTGGCCAAAGGATTAAAAAGTTACTGAGAAAGGTTGTACTTTGTCAATCTTTCAAATGGACTGGGAAGAGGAAGGTAAAATCCATGGCTTAATTTTGTTTCCCTAGGAAAGCAACCAAAATATTTCAAAAAGTTACCTCGTGTTTCTTGCACTATCAAATTGTATCAAAAATCAATGCATTTGCAAAATCCCAAAGAAGTCAGAATCGTTTTTGTAAAAGACTTCTGCCAGCACCATCAGGCAGGGAGCTGCCTGAGGAAAGAGAACCGTGTACCCCAGGGTTCCAGGCAGGCTCTGCACTACATCCCCCCTGCCTTGGGTATTCCAAGCTTCAGGGTCACTGCTCCCACCCTTTCCGTGGGTTCTGCGCCAACCACTAAGCAGCAGAATCCAAATGTAACTCAAGAACAAAATGCTACATTTGTTTTGATCACATTAAAGTCAGAAGGAGCTATTAAAAGAAGTTGTAGCAGATGACTGGGTCTCAAAGAACCACAGGCAATAAATTCACATGGCAGTTTTGTTTCATAACTTCAGTCCTACTTATTCTTTCTTTGTCTATTCTAATTACTCCCTGATATGGAATTAATGTAGAGACCAAATTAAATGCTTGGGAAAGTGTATGAATCAGCTGGCCTGAAAGAAACAACCATTAAAAACAATTAGATAAAAACATCAGTTTAGAAATGCACAACGTGTTTCTGCCTGAGTCAAAGAACAAACACAAAGACAAAATGGAGACCTGTGATGCCAGGAAAGGAGCAGCCTCCTGGGGTGTTATGGAGGTGTTTGATATCACCATGCTGGTGGCAGGTTGGTGGCCTGCTGCCTTCAGAGAGCATCGGGGCTGGCAGGTGGCACTGAGGAGTGATACATTCACTCCTGAGGAGAAATACATTCAGATCTATATTGCCTCTTTGCTGCAAATCCTCCCCAAAAGACTGCTGTCACACCGGGATGGCAAACACTGTAAACTTGGAGCAGGGATATAGCACTGGGACCACACAGATTGTCGGATCTGAGTCACCCCAAGTTAACATAAAAAAGTGAAGCTGAAAATTTGATGTTTTAGGCTGAGATTAACTCAGCAAAAGCAACCACAAGTAAGGAAATACGTCACAGTAAAACTGATTGAGGCCCTCTCTCTCCTCTGGATTTAGAGAGAGAAACTACCCCATGACCACTGTTTCCCAAGAAATACATAAAGAAACGGGGTTTAATACAGCAGATCTGTGAGTGTTTTACTGACTCTGCATTGGTGATGCTCCTGCAATCCATGACATTTTGGAAGCAAAATGTGCAATAGTGTGGATTGTAAGAGCCTGAGTTCACTGAATGTAAATACTGCTGTCGGCGTGGCGAGCGCAGACGCTCGTTAGGGTACATCAATTCTCTAGAGCTGATGGTATGAATAAATGTGCATAATGTCATCTCTGAACAGCTCTGCCAGCAGGAGCCCAGGCAGAGTTTAACTAAAGACTTTCAGACACATGCACAGCCCAGGAAGGACCAGAAGTGTTTGACAATGTCTTAGTTCAGAAAGACAGGTGTCTGCCAGGGGAAAGCCAGAGGTCCCCTTGGAATGGAGAATGCAAACCACCTCCCTCTGAATTATTATAAGTTTGAAATTAAGGGGCTTCCAGGCAAAGATATGGGAATAGGAATAACAGTTCTTTACTAGGAATACTAAAAATGTAGTAGTACCAAAAAAAAAAAAAAAAACCAACAAGAAAAAATCAAAAAAGAAAAACATTGTCAGTTAGAACACAACCTGACACCCTGTTGGTTAGGCTGCTCAGAGCAGCCCAGTTAAGTCCTCCTGGAGTGACAGATGTGGTTCTGCTGGAGCAGAGATGATCCTGTAGAAGGGTCCAGTGGTGGCAAGATGGGTCTGGTCTTCCTCTGGGAATCCAGTGGAAACAGGCTGTCCTGGAGCTCTGAATCCCAGGTTTTATCCAGGTAGGAATCCCTGGCTCCTCCCACTGGGTGGAGCATCTCCCAGTGGGATGATGTAATTGTATCAGTCAGGCAGTGAGCCTGGATGGCTCATTAACAGCAGATATCCCTCCTGGAGGGAGGATGGGTCGTGGAAAAGATGAGGAACATTGCTCCCCTTGGTTTTAACATCTGGCCTATTAACAGAAGATTCCCCCCTGGAGTTATGAGGGATGGGTCATGAAAGAGACAAAGAAAACACCTCCCCAGCTGGTTTCAACAGATGGGAATAGAATACATCTTGTATTGCAACCCAAGACAGACACACATTGCCCACGCTGTACTTGAGGAACAGCAAGCTTGGAGTCAACACAGAAAACACCTGCTATCCAGAAACCCCACAAAACTAAAGAGCACAGCACACAGAGCACAATTTCCAACATGGAAACCCCACAGAAGAGCTGGAAAACTTCAGATGAACCAAAAGATCCCTGCACCACAGGCACTGCCTGGTGGGGACAGGCACTTCTCAGTGTGGACTGCAGGATGTGACCCTTCTGTTTCCTCGAGGAGATGGAGAATTTCCCCTGATTTTCCAACTGAGAGAATATGAAACAGGAACACAAACTCTTTGCAAGTTCTGGGGCACCCACAGGATACATTTCCTTAAGTGACTTCACTATCTCTCTCCTCTTGAATACTTGAATAAATGTTTTCTCCAGCAAAGACAGCTTACCCAGTGAGCCTAAAAATACTCCTGAGAACAATTTTTAGCACACAATGGGATACGTACAGGTTGGTTGGCAAGCATTTAAAAATAATCCCTGTTGCACCCCGCTGACAAAAATACGCCCCAGAAACTTCATCTAAATGCCACACTATCAACACTGTCAGTACACATTTTAGGAATAAAAAATGAATTCTTGCATGATACCCCATTTATTCTAAGTTTCCCAAATCTTATTGCCACCTCAGCCATAAGAATCCACTTGTATCAAACAGAAAGCCTTTCTGTGATCCAAATAGAGATTATGTTCCCCTTTTAGACACAAAAATTACCAAAGGTGGAGTGTCAGGGGTCATAAAAAATCTTTTCCCTAAGGAGACTTGTGGCATCAGCTAAAATAGCAATCCTTCAGTTATTTACAAGAACAAATGGGAAAAGTACTGATATAGCAAAAGAATTCTAAGTATTACTCAGATGGGGCTAAGTCTTACTTCATATAGAAATAGAGAAATAAAAGACATAACTTTTCATTATGTAATTGCTACAATTTTTTTATAACTTTTCCCATGTATAAATAGCATTGAAGAGAAACAATGGCATTAGTCTGATATTAAAAAGTCAGTAAAAAGAGGAAGGTGCTCTGTATCTAATAATAAATCCTTGTTTGCAGAGGCACACATTGAGTGCTTAAGAGGCAAAACCATGTTATTGCTATCAGCATGCTGAAATACTCAGATACACACAAAGATACTGAAAAGGGGGGATTTGCTGCTCACAGCAGCTTTCACACACACATATTTGACTTACTCTTTAGCAGGTAGTTTACTGGTAGATGCTGTGTGGTAAGATCTATTTCCACAAAAGCAAAGGAAACAAGAGAGACCATAGAGAGACCAAACTTTTTCTAAAAAGAGGAGGATTAATCAATACACTTGTCTTTACTCTCAACAAAAATGTGTTTGGATTTAAAACCAAACAAAAAACAAAAACAAACAAACACCATGGGAAAAAAAAAAAAGAGAGAGAAGACTTATTAGCATATCACTGTATATCTTTCTTCTTTCTGCAAAGAGAAATCAACAATACCAAAACAACAACTGTGCACCACTCGGAACTGGAATAAAGTTCACAGCATTTCTGAAAATGTCACACTCACACAGAGCAGAGGCAGAGATGTCTCAGCACTACACCAGTTTAACTAATGCAGGTAACTTCACACTCTGTTGTCTGGCTAACAATTATATCTCCTGAAAAGACCTGCCATTTATTGAAGGGGTAAAGCCAATTTTAAGAAGGCACAGATAGCTCAAATACCACAGTGCAGTTATTAATCTTCCAGATAAATCTTTACTCTATTTATTTACCTTGTCCCAGCCACTGAAGGGCTCAAGAGATGAGCAGTACAACTTGCTGAGTGCCTTAAAATGGCAACTTCAGTTTGTTTAAGCCTGCACTTTAGGAGAGCATCAGTGTCATCTTCTGTACTTGATGCTCTCCATACCAGTTTCACCTTTTTCCATCGTCGTTATTGCAGAACAAACAAGACAAATCCTGAAAACCTCTCAAAACCTTCTGAAAACCTCTCCCAGCTGGATCCCTACAAACTTAGTGGAGAAACAGCCCATACTTCAGACCCAGCTAGCTGCTCAGACTGTCCCCCACCCACTGATGTCCCCAAGATTCCTCCTATCTCTTTCCTGACCAGCCCAGACCTCAGAGTCAAGATACCCCTGGTTAGACTCAATAAGTCCCAGAAATACCCAACTACTTCAAGCAATTCGACATGAATTCAGTGAATTTAGGCTGGCTACAATGTTAAGAATTTTGCTCTGTGTGCACAAGTAGATGGCATTGATTTCAGCAATGACTGCCTAGAAAGACAATTTTAGAATCAAATTAGCAGTTAAATAATTGTAGAAATTATACAGAGAGATTTCTTTGATTGGACAGTTGTAATAATAGCTGCAGAAATCTGCCCTACACAGACTCTGCACAATGTGCTACCTTATTGTAGCCTGAAGCTAATATTGTTGAAAACAAACAGCATTCTGAGATCATGCTCCTGTAAAATTATTTCATTGGGGTGAATTTAATTATCTGCATTAAACTGAAAATATTGGCCATGTTGAAATATCTGATAAACCTTGAATATTCCACACTCCATTATCTCAGTCCTGGTCCCATTATCTATGACACTTAATTCACCACTGATTTTTTTTTTTTTCCAAGGAGCTGTTGGTTTTCCAACAGCACACACACTGCCTGGGCAGCCCATCCAGCAGGGATGAGTGTTTTTTCAGATGGAGTGTAATTTCAGATAAGCATTGGACGTGCTTCCCTTCGAGCATTCCAAGGGTTTTATTAATTGCAGAGGCTGACTTGGGGCCTTTTAGAGGACAAAAAGGAGATTAATATCAAGATGCCATTCCTGTCTCCTACCTAGGGCACCAAGGCCCACACTGCAAAACAGAGGAAGCCAAAGCTGTCACAAAAGGAAGAGTCCCACAGCCAGAGGGAGGGTGAAGCATCCCTGACTGGTTTGAAACAAGGGTTTGTTGGGTTTTTTTCCTCAATTGTTGATTGTGTCCTTATTGCTGGTGCTAGGAGACAAAGCAAACAAAGAACAGCATTTACCTTTGTTCTAAAGTATTGTGACATTTAAACAGGGTGAATGGGAACTGTCAAATAGAGATTTTGATATTGATGACAATGATAGACTGGATTAGCAGAGAAAGGATTTGATTGATGATGGAACAAAAAGAGGATGGAATAATTAATGCCCAGGATCTAATTTTTACAGACAATGAGCCACTTTAAATTCATTTTATATTTCTATCAGACTAAATTTTTGATCCAGTATTCTTAAATTTCAGTGAGGCATTTGACTTTACATCTCACATTTTGATTAATAAAACATAAAATTGATACGGTGCCTATGCAATAGACTTTAAATGATTAAATTGAGCAGCAGTGCTTTCAGTAGACTCATGTGGGGACTGATTTGCAGCCTTGCAGCCAACATTTTTGTCAGGAGGAAGTCAAAACTATCTGATAAAAATTCTCAGATGACGAGTGGGGAGGTGAGGAACAATGAAGCCCAGCAGATGCAGCCAAGTACCAGACACGCGTCTGGAAATAAGGACTGGAGACCAATTCTACAGGGTAAGAGTGTCTATGAGGGCAGCTGTGATGGAGGGTTGTAGCTACTGAGCAGCTTCCAAAAGCAGGAGAAGCACTTGAGCTGCAGGGTCGTTAATCTTGCTTCTCTCAATTACACCAAAGTCTGCAGAGTAGACTGATTCTAAAAAAAAAAAAAATCTTGGAAGCAGAGATGAATAATCAAATCGATGGATGCCACTACAGAAGTAACCTTAATTCAACTTTTATATTTGGGAAGATCAGAACTACAACAAAACTTATATTACATCTGACACTGCTGCTGATGCCCACTGCTGACAGACCAGGGACACCAGACCAGCCTGGAGGCTGCAGCTTCACAGGGACACCAGACTGAAAACACCTCAAAGGGGAGTCACAAAAATGATGAAAGATGTGGGAAACACACCTTTGATGGAACCCTTTGAGAACTCAAAGCAAAAGGCATGACTTGATCACAGTGCAAAAGTAGCAGTGCCACGTGTGCATCAGCCACTAAAAGAAAGAGAAAACTTATGGCTCACGTTATTCAAAAGGCAAACTTCACACCAGTGGGTCCTTTGTGACCTAAATGCCTGGAAATGTTTTACCAGAATAAGTTTTCTTGTGTTCTGTACTCTGTTTTATGGCCAACCAGTACCCTTCCCCAGCTTGCATTTATTTATTTTTCTGGGTATGGGATTACTGGAGGAAAAGCTCCATGTGCTCAGGAGTAACCCCAGCTGGTCAACAACATTTTTGTACACAGACTCTCAGTAAAACCTCTTAAAGGTTTTATTTCACTCAGGACAACACAAAGAGCTCTTGGTAGGTGATAATCTGGTGAAATTCCTTTTGAAAATAACTCAATAACTTCATGTTAATTATGTGACAAGAGTTCATAATCTTTTTATAGGTGTTTCAATGGCCTAAAGAAAGGTACGCATAGAAAATAATGCTTTTTTTAATAGCAGGAGAGCCACAAAGAACACCCCATAAAATGTCTAATCAACACTCCCACTTATTTATTTAGCAAGAGATCACTGCCTGTAGACAATTTAGAGGTCAAGCTCTAATAGTCCAATAAAGTCAAACATTTGTTTTTAAACAGCAACACATTTTAGATACCAAACCTTGCACAGGGAAATATACTGATAAATTCAGGAGGCTGCAGCTTTGAAAACATCCCTGTAGTATCCACTATGACAGCTCTTGTCTGTTTCTGCACTGACAGTCAACAGTGGACAGGTTTTTCCATGTGTATCTAATTCAGCAGCTACACTCAGCGAAAAAACAAACAAACAAAAATAATCCAACAAAACCGACCAAATAAACAAACAAAGAAAACCACACGTCAGGGTTTGACACTTTCAGAACTGGTGAGCACCAGGAAATTCAGACAAACCTGTCAGGGAATGCTGGACAGCTACAATAACCAAACCTACAGCAGCCTTAAAAATACTCAGCCAAGACCACAGGAACACAGAAGTACTTTTAAAGTTACACTATCGTGGAAGGCCAGACCAGAATATGCTAAATAAACCCAAAATCATCAGTTTTAAGAATTTTTGAAAACTACCCCTAAAAATTTCAGCTTCAAGACCTCTCATCAAAGACAATGATAGAAAACTGTCCTGATTAGGCGTGACCCCTATAAAAATCCAATTTTTCACTACTGACACATTCATCTGTCAAAGCTACTCATCAGATTAAAGGAAAACTACACAAAGGAAGAACTCGTCAAGTCTATAATGGCTTCTTTTAAACCAGTTTTTCAGAACTTGAGTGACAAAAAACATCACATAAGCTAAATCATTTTCATTATTTTCAAAACAAAGAACAACTATCTGCTAAGAAACTGCTTCCTCAGATAAACTTCCATATTTCAACTCTTTTCTTACCCTTTTTACATTGGTTGCCAAAATATTTTGCTGATGTCAGTTATTTCATTATTTAAGAAATACCACAGAAAACTAATACATCTTTGTTTCCCATTCCTTTGGAATCTGGTTTTTTTTTGACATTTTAATTTCCATGCATTTAAATGCTTAGCCTTTTTCTTGTCTTAGTAACACTTAAAAAATCAGTCTCTTAGCCTTGTGAATGACATGCATTTATGTATCAATCTTGTGTTAAGCCTAGCTAGAAATTATACCAGGTTTAATTTACAAAACCCATACCTCTCAAACGCAGGGCACCAATTTGTTTAAAGACTTTTCACATCTTTTCACTGCAGTGAGATCATCACATCACCAAGCAGCAGAGTGGTGCAGGATAGTTCTGCTGCCTTTTTATTACCTGGGATACAGATGGATTGCAATTTATAGCAGCTCCCTCCAGGAAGGTTTTATCACCACCCATCTGCAGGAGCACTGAGGAAAGCACACCCCAGTGGGTATCTCATGCACAAAGACTTTCCTAGAGAGCAGCCAAAACCTCTGCAGTCCACACAGAGGATTTCCAGCCACAAAGAGGAAAACACAGACACACGAGAGTAATTCAGGAGAAATTTCAGAAGAAGAGCTACAGCTGCTCCCCTGCTGACTCACCAAACCTGATGATAATACCTGAAAATTGGAGGCCCAGACTTACGCTGTGTGTTTACAGTCTTACACAGATTTTGCTATAATTTCTCCCACGTATTCTTCCCATTCAAAGCCAGCAGGAATCAGCTGGAGCATTTCCCTATAAGGGCTGCTAACAGGTGTTAAAATGACAGGCAAGGTGTTGTAGACAGTGCCATATCTACAGCAATGCATGGTGGAGAAAACATGGAAATAGACACTGTCTTACAGGTTTGGGGTTTTATTGTTTTCCTCTTTGAATGTTCTTTCATTTTTCCTTCTTTCCTCCTGCTCCCAGAATGCAGAAAGGTATTTCTTCTGATTTAACCTCCAGATCAAGTAGAAATACGTGTTTTACATTCTGCTACACATGCTGTATATACCTCTTGAAAGTAATAATTTTTAAAATATATTATTCATATCAATTATACATTATATAATATTACATAATAATATATAACAATATATAGTGTATAATTAATTGCATATTCTACATCAATATCTATTAGCTTCTAATTAAATACCCTCACTGGGAGTTTTCTGTGTGCTGTTTGAGCTGAGAAATGCCCTGTCCAAAGCCCCTCAGTGCTATCCCACCTTGCTGGTTTAGCAGGTCAGTTCAGGAAGTGCAATAGTTCCTCCACTGGACTCAGCAGAAGGGAATGAGAACAGTAACTAACCACCAAAATGCTCATTTCTTTTTTAATGAAATGTTGACATGTTTGGACATTGACGCCTAAATTCATCTGCAAACATTATCAATATTTACTGCAGCAGAAACAACCTTTCCCACATGACTAAGAAAATACCATAAACAGAAAATTACTCACAGTCCCCTTCCCCTTGTTCATTGCCCTGACCTCAAGCAAGTGAGAAAGATTTTAAAAAAAAAACAGACTAGGAGGATGCAATACACTTCTGGGTGAGTGAACATGTCAGAAAATAAGATTTATAAGTTCTTTTACCATAGGCCTTAAACAGCTAGTCAGCATTCCCTACAGGAAAAACATGGATACTCCTCAACCTACTCTGAGTTCCTTGCTTGTCTTAATCTATGGAGAACAGCTTCATCCAAATGGTTTCAGTATATATGAATTTCAAGCATTCTCTATCTATATGGATACTAAACCAGGTTATTTACTATCAGCTAATTATTTATTATCAGCTCAGATCCAGGAATGCAGTGGAAGAAGGTAACTCGTGGCTGGAGGATCTGTGCCAAGCACATCCACCAAAACCTCAAATCCTGCCAAAGCAGCACCTTCTTGCCTGCTCCTGGTAGCCCATTCTTTCAGCCCTTGCTGTAAATCCCTGTTTTGATTTGACTAAAATGGGGGAGGACTGGAACTTTTCACTGTTCTTTCACAGGGTACCTGAGATGTCTGCACGCATTTTTCTCTGTTGGGGTGACCAGAACATTCAAAGAGCAACACGACCAATCTGAAACTATTGCTCTTCCAAAATGCTGGACTGGTAATTGTGGAGAGCACCCACAGAAGATGGAGGGTGCCTTCTTCTATGTCCTCACCCCTTTCCATAAAGCAGAGCTGGCTCTAGGGAAGGACTCCCCATGTGCTCACAGCCCTACCCCCCTGCAGCAGCTCCTCTGGCAGTGGGAACACCACCCTGTGCACTTCCAGGTGCACCAATCCTGCTGCTTTTTGGGGAGTGTCAGGAGCTGAGAGGCACCGAGTCAGTGCTCAGGGAGCTGCCATCCATCGGGTCCGTGGGAGGTGGCTCTGGCAATTTAGCAGCTGGCACGGAGCACTCTCCTTGTTGTTCAATCAAAGCTCCAGCTGCGAGGAGCAGCCACGGCGCCGGAGGTGTCCTTATTGTTTGTGAAATCATTGTTAATTAAGGTGAGATCTCACTGTGCTGGTGTTCAGTGAGCACAGGGAGAAATGGACCTTTCCCTGACAAGTTTATCATTCAAACAGGCTACACGAGCCAACACAAAGGATGATTCAAAGCGTAAAAGGAATATTTTATTGTTTCTGAAACCTTTATTTCCGCAGGCCCCCCCACTGCAGTCCCTCTGATTACCTGATGAATCTTATGAGCAACACAACCACCAGCAACGTGCCTTTCCCTCTTTTTTACTCAAGCCCTAGTCACAGAGGTATTGACTGGCTGAGAGACGCTCCACCAACACCAGATCAGCTTCCAACAGCTGCCTTTCAAAACTGCTCTGCTCCCAGAGGAAATGGTTGCCTACAGTTCACAACTGTGGGTCACAAGCAAGTTCTACCTGGTTGGAGCATGGTAGGAGTCAACCCAAGCCCTCACGTTCCCTCCTTTGAATCCTGGTGCTTTACTTTTTTCTTTCTTGACAGATACTTACAGTTTGATTTAATTTTTGCACTGGCCATTCTGTAATCCTGATTATGGTGGGCAGTGTAACTTTGTTTTCAACCTGAACTCCAGCAGTGGTCCTGGGGGTGACATACTGTGGAAATTAATTATTAGCTCTGCATATCACTGGGCAGTATGGCACATACCCAGCCAAAGGTGCATAAAATACTTGTAAAACTGCAAATAAAACTTCTTATCTGATGTTCAAAACCTAATCACTCTGTAGTCCATGGTGAAAGTGACCAGTACAAAATGCTCATGGTTTCCTGCTTTGTCTTTACACACTGCAATGCCAGGCATTGCACACAAACCCAAAAGAAGACTGGAGCATTTATCCATGAGTATGTGCATCTGTACAGATATAATTTACCCAGAGAGGCAAATACTGCCCAGTGGAGGAAGCTGTAATAAAAATGGTGCATGACAAGTGCTGTTGCCAGTGTTTACTGCATCCTGTATCATCACTTGGACTCCATGGCAGTAGATCAGCTCTATTAATCATAAACCTTCCTGTAGTAATCACCAAAATGAATAAAAGCACATTTGCTTAAAAGAAATCCAGACCTAGACTGCTCTTTATGAATATTCTTAGACACAAATTACGTTCTTGATTGAAAATTTGGCTCTACCACGTTTTGCTCCTGACTTCAATGAGAGGCAGCATTGTGTGTGCTCTATGCCTCTGGAAGGCAGAGCTTTTAAGGTTAATTG
This sequence comes from Trochalopteron elliotii, assembly GCA_024734555.1. Classification (NCBI taxonomy): domain Eukaryota; kingdom Metazoa; phylum Chordata; class Aves; order Passeriformes; family Leiothrichidae; genus Trochalopteron; species Trochalopteron elliotii. Next base: position 1,071,601 of record JANPWX010000057.1, read on the forward strand.
ACATCCAATTTATGCACCTCAGCAATCATACCTAGTGATCAACACGGCACAGGAGTAGTAAAGTTTTATTTGCACTTTCAGCTGTAAAGCCCAAAGCTATCAAGTAAAACAAATTATGTTTAGTATCGTCATGTAACTACCCAATAATCTAAAATTCCCAGGCAAAGCCTCTCAGTGACAGTATTTTCCACTCTGTGGGCTGTGTACACTGTGATTATGTACTTTGGCTTGGTGCTGTTGTTGCTTCTCACCTCTTTTTCTCTTTTCCAAGACATCAGCTATGAGATATCTACAAATACGTTTTTTTAACTCTTGGATTTCTTCACTTATGAGATCATGGCTGTGCCATAAATACATGCAGACCACAAAGGAAGAAACAGAATATTAACACTTTTCATTCTGCTCTTCAATCTCATCCTGGAGTGTGAAGAGGTGTCTTGTTGCATTGCCAGAAATGCCTCAGCTTTGGCAACTGAGTTCTGAGAGTCTGGCTACCTCCAAGTGAAGGAACACATAACTCAGGTGTGCTGCAAGAGTTCCTGTGACACCCAGACTGACTTGACAAGCAAAGGTAAAAAATTAGCCATTCTTCTGATGATGGGTCCATTTGTTTTACAGAGGTAAATCAGACTGTGGTATTTACATGCCCAGCACAAGTAATGCAGTAAGAGGCACTGTTCCACCAACCCACAACCTGCAGATGACAAACCTTATTATGTTGTGGCTGTAAAACTGACATCAACGTGTACAACTACGGAACATACATGTTAGCAGCTTCAAAATGTGGACCCACGTCCTTAGTCCTTTCTTAAACCCACAAGAATAATCTGGCCCTATATAAATTTTAGCCTCTCTTAGCATAGCCTCAGAATTATATTTGGCATCTCTATCTGGCACATACAATAACTGCCAGCAACAGTAACCATTTCTGCATTTGAGGTCACCGAGTATATCCACGGCTGTGAGAAGTCTGGAGAGCACAGGACACTGCCCGACTCAAAAAGTCCAGCGAAATAGGCAAAATATAACCCAGAAATTGTCGGAGCTTTCAGCTGCACTTGAGATATAGCGCTCAGATCTCAGCAGAGCTTGCCCTCTCCTAACCCCTCCTTATCTTCCCCTCCTCCCCACCACGCACACACACACACGGAATCACTAGAATTGATCCTCTGGTTTAACAAAAGCCTCTGCCCGTCCCTTTCTCTGCAAGGAACAAGACCTAATCCAACTATCCCGTCCCATAGGAAATGCGCCAGGGCAGGCAGCCCGCGGGTGATGGCAGCGCTGGGTGTCTCGGGGAAAGGCACAGAACCCGAGCATCCCCTGCCCACAGAGCAGCCTCTGTTCCGCCAGCAGTAAAAAAAAAGGATGCGGCAGACAAAGAGAAGCGCCTAGCTGTTCCCCGCTCCCGGCGGTGCCGGGCACCGGGCACGTTCCATGCTGTCGCTGTGTCCCTCCCGGAGCGCGGCCGTGGCCCCGGTGCCACCGCAGCAGGTGATGCCGCCCGGCTCGGGGCAGCCCCGCCACGGCCCCGACCAGGGCGGCATCAGCCCCGCGCTCCTCCCGCGCCCGCGG
>JANPWX010000057.1:1073575-1143906 GCA_024734555.1 Trochalopteron elliotii
CGTGGCAGGGGCGGGGAGCGACCGTGGGCTCGGCCCCTGCCCGCCGTGCCCGCCGGAGCAGGTGCGGCGCGACGGCGGATCTCGGGGATCTGTCACCACCCCCTCGGGTTTTGAAGCGATTGTGCCCGGCGCTACCTTTGGGTGTAAACGGAGGTGCAGCCGCTTGCAGCGGTGCTGCGACCTGGCGAGGCTAAAAGTCCCTCTCTGCCCATTGTGGAACCGTTCGTTGGCAGCTGATGTCCCGACCTGGGAGCCGCCGGGCCAGGACATCTCCAAAGATGTCCCTCGTTATCCCAGGCACCAGCCAGCACCTCCTCTTGGCAAAGCAGCTCAAGCGCTGCCACAGCGCCGATCGCCGCTGGCAGCATTTCTGCAAGTGCAGAAGCAGCTCTGAGAATAAAGAAGCTCGGGCGTAAGGCAGGAGGTGACCAAAGCTACGTCCTCAGCCACCCGCAGCCACCCGCAGGAGAGGTCTTCCCTGCTCGCCTCTCTCCTGCACTCGCTCCATCACTCCCTCCCTTGCCTGGGATGGGGCTCAGACATCCAGACTCAAAGGGAAGCTCCAAGACAGAGGTTCCTCTTTGTTTTGCTTTAAGGTACACCGGGAGATCAGGACGAAGTGCATGAAATGTGTCATGGACAGCAGAGGGGCGAGCCCCAGCTGCTGCCCCAGCCACGGTCACACCCAGCACTGGGGCAGTCCATTTAGTGTTTTCTCCAAGTCCTGTTTGCAGCAGAGGCAGCGTGAATTCTTTATTTTGGTATCGTCTCTTTCCTGAATTGCATGGGTGAATTCTTTTCGTTCCAGACCATGCCTGCGGGCAACAGGCAGTGATGGGGGGAGAAGTGCAAAGGTGGGTTTGGGGCACCACACGCTCCAGGACCTCGAGAGCTGATCCTGAAAGGCTGCAGTGTTGCTTACATGCAGGAAAGCTGTCCCAGCCTCCCAGCAATTCTGCTCTGCTGGAAGTTGTCGTGCTGAGAAATTCTTAGAAGTCAGGTTTGAGGTGGAGCAAGCCTCAGCATGAGCCGGCCACAGCTTGACACCCTGGTACCCAGCCGCTGGCAGCAGCCAAAGCCCTGACAACCCATAATTAGCTATTTATCTGACTGCTTCAGCACACTCCCGTGGTGTCACCAAGACAATTATGCTGTCCCATTTCCGCCGTTTTACTTTTCCCCCAAATCGCTAATTCATTCCGTGCAAAATTAGCTTCCCCTTGATGAGTGCAAGCGATTATCCAGAGCAAAGATGGCAGTTTATGATTATTATAGTGAAATGGAGCTTGCTCATCACTCTGCTTAATTCAGGGCCAGCACGTTTAGTGCAGGGCCCTCTGCTGGCACCCTCAGGGAGCCCTGCACAAACCTCATTTCATCATTTTTCATGTTTTTCTAGGTTTTGTCATAACTCAGCTTTGTAATAGACCCATCAATAAACTAATTTTGACAACACTTTTTTCAGTCTAGCTCTTACACATTTCTCTTAATTTTCCATTACAGTGTGTGTGTGTATTATGAGTAAAATACAAGTAGCAGATTGAGTTATTTCAAAGAATTTTTAAAAATGTGTATTTTTCAGAATGAGGAAGGGATCTTTTACAGCTGGTGGAAAATCACTGGGGTTTTACCAAGCAACTGTAGTTAGCTGCTTCCTAAACTCAGCTTTTCTAATCCTGTTTGGGTTGGGTTTTTTGTTTTGTTGGGGGTTTTTTTGTTGGTGTTGTTTGGTTTTCGTGGTTCTTTTGGTGGGGTTTTTGTTTTTTTTCCAGATCCAAAATTGCCTTGCTTGCTGTCGACCTACAGCAAGCATTCCACGTGTTCCTCAGGACAAGGGCAGGTAGAATTATCTGAACCTGCTCAGAGCACAAACCCACCCCTCCTGAGAGAGAAAATGCAACTTCCTTCCTACAGGTGAAAGGCAGGAAGGCATAATTAACATTAATCACCGTCAAGCCTTACCCATGGCTTAATAAGCCTTCCTGCACAGCAGGACGTCGTGTCAGCCATTTCAGTCACAGTGTGGGGAGAGGCAGGAGGGGCTGCAGCCTTCCCCTGGTGTTCCCAGAGCTCTGCACTGCTCCAGACACCACCTGCTGAACACTGCGGGCCTGTAGGGAAGTCACAGCTCTCTGGTGGGGAGCAGCACTACTCACAACCCTCCCAAAACTTTGGCTCCTGCTGCCTCACTCCACCACAGGAGCTGGACTCACAGTGTGCATGAGCTGCAGTAATGAGTGTGACCCCACCACGATCACCAGGAGTGCTCTGTGAGTTGTGCCAAGCAGTAGCTTCTCTTTGGCCTCCCAGAGGTCAATCATCTCTCCAGGTGAAAACCCAGGCTGATTGGGACAACTCAGCATCACCCTGAACCCCTTTGTCCCTCTGCAGATCTGTGGCATGTGACATCCCCATTGGCTCTGGAAGATTCTCCTTGAATGAATTTGCCATCTTAACTGCAGTACAAACCTGTCCTTAGCATTTAGTGACAGGGAAAATACCAGATTTTAAACCAGTGTTTGTCATCCTGAAGACAGTTGAAGAGGAAGATGACTTACACATAACTGCTTGTCCTAGTCCACTCCTTTCACAGGATGGGAAATAACATAGGGGAACATAAAGAACAGGTGGACATCATTACTAATAGAAAGCAAGAGCAGAAAGGACTTCACAGGCAGAGTATTCACACTGAAAGGCTCAGGCTGCCTTTCCTTGTTTGTTAGATGTTGCCAGAAGTGAGAGTGTGAAATGCACCAACCCATTGGCCTATTTACTATGGAAAAGTGGGATCTAGATACCAATATGCATTTAAAAGTCAACAATACACGAGGCTAGCTGTAAAGAAGGGAAAGGAAGCAGCTTTCAAAGCAACAGGCATCTGTAGAATTTGGACAGAGGTGTTTACACATCACCTGAGGCACAGGGCTGCAGGAAAAGCTTTGCAGACACTGTGACCAACTGCTGAAGAGTGAGCACTGTGACAGATCCGCATCAGCAGCATCTTCTATTTAGAAAATTAAAGCTTTCTGCCAACTCTGAAGTACTTTGGTATCAAAAATATACTGCACTCTAATTTCAGTCTTTTATATTTCACTTCTGACTGACCCTTAAATGCAGTGGTAGGCACAGGAACCATCCTCCCCACAAGCACGTGTGTGCACCCAGCCATCAGGTTTCAGCAAGCACTGCAACCCCACGGCACAGTGAGCACATTTGGCTGACAACAGCATCACCAAATGTGCCTTCCACGGACGTCTGGTCCATACCAGGTGGCCATCTGGAGCCACTGACCATGTGGGGCCATCTGTGGCAGCAGGAGCACCTTCCTGCTGGCCGGGCAGCAGTTGCCACCGGCTTGGCACAAACCTCAGCAGCAGCGAGGTGTCCGCTGGTATCTGGGCCAGATCACCTTCCTCTAAGATTGTAAAAGTGGGACATCCAGAACAAAGAGCCATCAAGGTGTGGCTGCACTAAAGATGGCTTCTCAAGACCCTCTGAAGCAAGCCTTGAAAGCTAATGAGATTTAAAATTTCAGAAACTCAGTTGAAAGATTACATCAGAATTTTAGAGTCCTCTCAGGGAATTTTCATCATTTTTGCCTTCACATAACACAGCAAAAAATAAAAGCCACCAAAAGTCACCTGCTGCAATATATATTTTAATTCAAAGTGAATCTTGACAGTAATACACCATAAATTCTTATTTTGACACTCACCAAAATAGTCACCTGGAAAACCCGCTTTTTGTGACAAAGTACAGAAGGCTTGGTCACATTTAAATCACTGAGAACTAGAAAGAAATACTATCGCAAACTGTAAGAGACATTACATCCATAAAAAATTTTCCCAGTCCTCATATTGTAATATTGCACAGTGCAATTGCTACATGGCGAACTAGTGTAGCAGAGAAATCCAAAGCAAAAAAAAAAAAAAAGCCACAAGTCTACAAATTGTTAAACAGTAACAGTTCAACCTTATTAATCAAGTCTCTATTACTGGGTGTTTCTAGAACAAGTCTTCCTACAGCTTGCAGTGTGATTTAACTTTTACTTAACACAAACCACGTTAATTAGCAGTAAAAACAGAAAATTTAAAAATTAAAACAAACAAAAAAAGAGGAGTTAATACAGTAGCATATTTGACCAATAAAACACCCTGAAGTTAAAAACCGAACACAAGAAATTCATATAAAACCTTGCAAATTAAAGTAAGATGCAGATATGCAATTCCGTAGTCATGCAGTGTTTTATTTAAAAAAGGCATTAAAACGGTATCATGTAAAAATGCTTCTCAGAGGATGACTTTTTTCCCAGAAAAAGCCCTCGCCCTGAAAGCTTTTTTTCTTTTTTTTTTTCTGCAGATGGGCCCCAGACACTTGCAGTGACAAGAGTCCGTTCTCTCAGAGTATATTGCGGGAGGAGGGGGGAAAGTCACCTGGTGTGTTTGAATTTAAGCTGTGGCAGGATCTCAAATATTCCATTCTTTGAAATGCAGATATTTCTATGATTACAACACATAGAAAGAGCAGCAGATCTAATTTGGGGCGCATTCACAGCAACCTCTTCCTGCATATGGCAGGATACTGTGGTGATACACAAGAGTGTTGATTTAACAAGCACGTCAGCTCCAAACCTTAAGCACAGTAAAAAAGAAAGTACAGAAAAATACATCAGACCCATGATGATCCCCGTGGCCCCAGGAGAGGAAAAAAAAAAAAGTATTTTTTTGGTTTTTGGGGTTTTTTTTTGTTTACCACGATACAAAAATCGATGTGCTCTGTTTGCATTGGTGGCTCTTGGTGTGTCCATTGCCTGCAATGGAGTGAGCACCAAAAAAGGGGAGTGAACAGAAAACTGCCTGCTGGACCACACAGCACGAGTTGGAAGTGGTAAAGGTGGACATCCTATTTGACTCCCTATGTTTAGGCTTTACATACGTGTTGGTAAGATTTCAAATTCATCAGGATACTCCTAGTTGCTAATGTATACTTTACACACACACACACTTGTACAAAATGCATAGAGTTGATTGCTAAAAACATTGAAACTTTTGGGAAAAATTAGGTTTCTTAATTTTCAGTGTGATTAAAAATGTACTGCTGGTATTTTCTTTTTTTATCATCTAATACTGTTGTATTTTAGTTATTACTTAAAAAATAAATCAAATCTAGGCACATTTATTTCATTCAGACATTCATTAAATAAAACACTGCTTGTGTTAGTGGAGTAAAGAAAAAGATTACCAGTTATTAGCTTATTGACAAGAGTTAAACTCAAATGCTTTGCACTCTTATTCCAGTCAACATTGCAAGGATTGTATTCCAGATTTTGTTTTTAAAAAAGTTAAGTCAAGCCTGCAAGATGCAGCTTCTTAAGTGTCTACACAATGCCAATATGAAAACATAAAAAAATTAAGTTACATTAATACATCCACTTATATGCAGTGATGAGCTCAAAGTTAATGGAGATAAAATACTGATGCAAATAACACACCCCAAAAAAACATATGCAATCACCTTCCATCATTTACAGTATAGTAGTTACGACACTTCAAACATGAAAACAAAATGAAAACTAAAAAAAAAAACCAACCCAAACAAAAAAAAAAAATCAAACCCAAAACCCAGCTTCTATTTCATGTAATTAGACTTGTACAGAAATTAGAAGGCTAAGAAAGAACTAGTTAATCACCTAATTTCACAGCTATCTGAAGTGGCAATCATTATATAGCAGCTTATCTATGATACATTCAAGATAAATGATACAATTTATTACTTGCCCATAAGCTAAAACACAGCCTCAGCTTAATACCTTCCGTAAATCCCATCTCTACACTACAGTATACTTGAGGTCTATGAAAAAGTAGCTACCTTTTATAGGAAATGGATGATTAAGTCTTTGGTGCTGCAAAAGCAACTTCATTTGAACAAAACAAAAAACGAAAAGACACACTTCCTAAGGAGGAAAAAAAAAAATGCAAAAAGCATGTAATTTACGTCCCTGACGGAATGTATTAAATAAGCAAACACCCACAACAGGCTAAAACAAATACTATTAATGTAAAAAGACTAAAATCTCTCCCATGCATAAATGAAAGATTGCACACAAAGAACTCACATCTTTTTCAAGCTTCAACAGTAAATATTCTGCTACTAGTTATTAAATACTGCAAGGTTTGCTCAAGCTAAGATGAAACCACATCATGGATCAACAAGCACTTGGCTTCTCCTTTCATTAGCTAGTCAGTCATGCCTACCTCACCTCTAAACATTTTATTATATCCAATTAGACAAACACTTTTAAAATAAACTACTTAGGTTGTATTGCAGTTCCATTTACCAGTATGAAATACTGTCTTGTGTGTCACTACTCAATAGCTACTGAATCAACTTTCCTTAAGCACTACTAAAGTCCTGTCTTGAAGGTAGATCATTCTGGGGGGAGGAAAAAAAGACAGCAAAATTCGGCTACAGCAAAACATGCTGCCTTCTCAATCAGGAAAATACACCCAATACTAAAATAATACCACACAAAACCCAAAATGAGCATTTACGCTATCAAAAAATCAGCAGATCTGAATTTTTAAGTGCTGCAGTCCTCAACATTTATATATAAGTAATAACATTAACAACCTCAAATATTTAAGGCACTATGTGTGGGAACAGTTTACAATGCAGCTGAGATTATTAGGACAACGACATTTAAGAGCAATGTTTAGGCCTTTTCTTTGCCCATGCAAAAGACACATGCAATGTGAAGAACAACAGCTCAACTTTTAGATAAGTGACTCAACATTTAAACACCAAGATACGCAACACAAACGAGTTACTTCTACACTGTACTGCTGACACATGTGCATCTGTTGCTCTAGTTCTGTACACTGAATGGCTTCCCAAATGTAGACGTGTCTTGCACTAGTTAGAAGGCAATTTTATAAAAAATAGCAGGAGCAAAACCAGATTTCTGCTCCCATAAGTCACCTGTCTAAAGTTACTATATAAGAAGATAACATGACCAAAGACAAGTTATACCAAATGTGCAAAACACATTAAAAGTGAGTTTTTTTTTTTTCTTTAAAGCTCAGAGTTGTTTTTAAATTGCACCCAAGTCTACATGATTCAAAAAAATAATTTTCCTGTTGTGCCATGGCTAATACGTAATAAATACCATGTTTCTTCTCAAACCAAACCCCTGCCTGGCCGAGCCCGCTGACGTTGAAGGGGCTGTGGCAGGCGGGGCTCTCACATGAAGGGGTACTGGCTGAGCTTGGTGGGGCTCAGCGGGAAGCCCGCGTAGGCGGCGGGCGAGGCGGCGATGTACGAGTGGGGCGCGAAGACGGGCTTGTACTGAGTCTGGTGCACGGTGGGGGAAGGCAGCAGGCGGGGGTTGATGCCCACGGGCACTTGGTGCACCATCCCGCCGGCGGCGTGGCTCAGGCTGTAGCTGGGGTGCTGCAGCAGAGGGCGGGAGGTGCAGGGCGAGGCCAGGAGGTGCGCGACGGGCGCGGCGGCGGTGCTGAGCGGCGCCGGCGAGGCGTACGGGAGGATGGCGGGCTGCCCGCCCAGGTGGGAGCTCCCCGGCAGGTGGCTGGGGCTGCCCTGGGCCAGGGAGAAGGCGGGACCGGCCACGGTGGCCGCCAGGAAAGGCTGCGGCTGCTGCTGCTGTTGCTGCTGCTGCCTCCGCGGGGCGAAGTTCCCGTTCCACTCCTGCGGCCCCGAGCCGAAGTGCTGGACCTGGGCAGACAGACAGAAACAGGCAGGGCTTAGCCATCCCCAGAGCAAAGAGAGCGGGAAAAATGGAGGGAAAAAATGCACTAAAACTAGTTAACTTAAAATCGGGAGGAATATAGAGACGGGAATTGTTAAATGCTTCGACAGAACGAAAAAGATATAGTAGCTATTTAGGCAGCAGCACAGACAGTAAGAGATGGAAAACGGAACGCGAGTTATTTTAATGCTCTTGCAAAGGGGGGGGAAAAAAAAGGATAAAATGCCATGCTGGGCTGTTTTAACAGAAATACCATGTATCACATGAGCAAGGTGCTTATTCCACTCTACTCAGCACTGGCTTGGCATCAATTGGAAGTGCTGCATTCAGTTTGGGCACCATAATGAGGCACAAAGAGGACAAATAGGAGAGAAATTTTAGAGGAGAGCAGAAAAAATAATAAACGGATTGAAAATATCTGAGACAACTAGGCAAACAGAAGTCTAGGTCTACGATCACAGGAAGATGTGGCAATCGTTAACAGTTACAAAGAGAAAAGGCTAAAAATCAATTACTCCCATTAAATGATGCAGACTTCAAACTACACAGGGCATCTACCAAAGAAGGAAGGATCAGCATAAATTTTTGTAATGAAAATAACGTTCTACACTTTCTGCCAAGAGGCTGAGGAGCTGCAGACGCTGAAGAGATTAAAAATTAATACCATGCTGATCATATTAAGGTTTGCTTAGAATTAATTAAACCAATCCTTTTGCATAATCATGCAAAAGGGGAGACTGTGTCACCCACCCAAAGGTTTCTTTCAATCTAGCTATTCAAGCCATTATTGCTAAATCCTCTTATCTACATATAGCATGCTTTCATTTAGCATTTGACTCACAATACTCACAGTTTCTCTGTAAGACTTACACAAACAGGTAAGTCTCTCACATTAATGTACCTCCAGCTATCTAACCAAAAGCTCGATGCAGCTACAGCTCCAAGATAATTAATTAAAAGGGGCTTAAGCTTGATGTCATGTGTCAACTTCAGTTCTCAGCCACAGCAGACACACTGACTGTGTTGTTGGCCAATGATAAAAGTAACTTTTAAATTAGCTTTAGGTGTCTTCTAACATTGGATGCAACTACAATCACAGTCTCATCATCTCCCCTCCACCTTCATTACCCGGCAGCAAAGGTAAGAAATAGTTGGGTTTGCTGAGCTCTATGTCACCTCTGGATACTCGAACTAAAAGATTTTCATGCACACTACTGACAGAACCACACTGAGATACAGCTGCAGATTTTAACTGCACACTATGAGTATTTTAGCATTTGGATGCAGGAAAAATAAATGCTAACATATTTTTCTTTTTGTCTTGTGCTTTGATATTGTGTGCAATATCAAAGCATTGACAGTTTTCCCAGTATGGCTTTTCTGTTATTTTTTTAAAATAGAGTCAGCTGTTTTAAGAAAATAACCCAAAATGAAAGATACTCATGACTCGCCCGGTAAGTGGAAATCCATTTTTCAAGATTTGAACACTTCTTTAATCAAGCTGCTGAAAACCTGCAGCTGCCACAGACAGCAACTGAAACAGTGAGCACTCAGTCTGGAACTCAGCCTCTCCAACTCCACATCTGGAGCTTGTTGGATGCAATTGCACATACCTGACTGAAGGTTCCATGTTGATGATGGAATGCTGATGTCAGTTTCTGCTGACGGTTTCCTACCACAGAAGATTGGTTTGTTCTTCCCAGGACAGACCGACCCTTCCTCAGTGGCTGGCACCCAGCAACTTCCAAGACAGAAATAAACAATGTTATGCTTTTGCTGTCACTCTTCTCTTCTGGCAAAAGTTAAACAAGGTTTCATTTGCTTAAGCATGTAGGGAGAAATAATAATACATCAATTAAAGTGAAACCCTAGCACTGTTTAGAAGTGATTACTACAGACTAGCAGTTGTATCAGTAGGTCAAGATCTTCATCTATATACAGAATAAATACTGAAACTTCTATTCTTATCTACTGGCATAGAAAAACACCAGAACTAACTTACCTGTATTCACCATCTGTTCCTCAAGATGTAACCTGTTTTCAAGTCTCATGGGTGGTACCACTACTGTGCAAACAGTTGATTTGGTTTCAGGGTTAACTGAGGCTCTTGCTTCCTTATTTTTATTTTTATTGTTATTGTCTACAAAGCCATTTTCCACAAAGGGGCTGTCGTGTCCTGAGGAGTCTGAGCTTGGGGAACCACCCACTGTATCACATCCACTTTCCTGTTCGTCATCTGACATACTGTCAAAAAATAAAAGTATTGCAATGAAGGAAAGAGATCTTCATGATAGAGGTATGTTTTCTTAAATTAACATATTAAATTTACAGAAGTGAAATTACTCAAAGGTGGATAAAAATGATGCATTATAATTAGACAGGCATATATATTCAAACTCATCCTACCCATCAATAGCAAGGCTCGGAGAAAAGAGATAACTTCTTTATATTAAAAACTGATGGAATGCATGCTTAAAGCATACAAGAAAGAGCAGTGAATTCACTACTGCCTAAACATATGGTCAAGTCCTTTAGTGATTTTACAGCTCATATAACATGTCTTTATTGCATGTTGTTTAAAATAGGATAATACAAATAAAACCACTTATGAAAAGTAACTTTTTGTGAAAAGTGCTATGAGGGTCAGCACAAAAGTCTGAAGATTTAATCAATAGAATCAGGTAATTCTGAGTAGTTTTTTCAAGTAATGAATAGTGATAAAGTGACAACTACTGAGCAATTAATGGTACTTCTATATTACTAACTTTTGATTCAAGTTGCTAATTATATGACTTAATATAAATAGATTGCTACTGAAACCAGAATCCAACAAATTCCTCTGCTATTGACATAAAGTTGAATTACCAAAGGGAATTCAATTACAGATCAGTTCCTCACAATTCAAAGAAAATACCATAAAATCAAGCAGGTCTTCATAAAAACTTATCTGCATTTTTGAATGTTTTGATACTAAAGAATACCGAAGGACTGACAAATGGTAGCTACCAACCAGTAAGACTACCTGATGCAGACTTGGGAGTTCCATTTCCTTGTCAATACATGGTCTGATAGGATCTTAAATTATTTTAAACAAACTTTTTTCATTAGGACCTTAACTAGAAATCATTTTGCACAATAAAACTGCTGAAGGGTCAAGCTAGGCATGAGGCAGTGAAGACAAAAACTTTAAAAGCCGTTCACATGAACAGTGTTCACCTAAATGAACCTTTTGGTAGAAGAAAAAAAAGCATCAATGTCATTAAAGATTACAAGATACACAATGGGAAAACCAGAGGCTGCAAAAATTATAAAATACGTAGGGACCAAATCTGTCATATACTACTTTGTCTTATTTAATCTTGCAGCTGTAGAAGATTTTTATTCCAAAGGAAGTTGCACGCAACATGTTTATATTTTCTGTGTCAACACCATTCATTCAGTATTCTGAAAGCTTCCAATGCAGCAAGACAGATCTGTTAGGAATGAGAACAGAGCAGCCTATGCCGTGCAACTGTAGGCCAGTAAATTAATTTTTAAACAGATCATTTACCCTCACCAGCCAGCAACATAATAAAACCTGTGCATTCTTTAGTATAAACTGGGCCTGCTGTACACCAAGACCTTTTTTTTTTGCTGAAAGGAGCCTGAGTGTTTCACCTGTTGGACCTCTTGCAAGGAGAGGGGCTGGACTGCTCCGAGGAGCTGGTGCTGAGCGTGCTGTCGGGGCTGCTGAGGGAGCACACACGGTCAATGTTCAGGGTGTTCTGGCAGGCTTCACACTCCAGGCTCCCTTTACACCTGCACACAGAAACACAGTCAGCAAACACCACTCACCACTCATTTGGGTGCAATTGTGGAATAAAAAAGGGTCTGTTACTAGAAAAGGTCCCTTAAATGTAAATTAACATGCAATTCCTTGCTTCTTTTACATCCAAACCAGGTATTAAACCTTTTCTTTTGTGTTCTTTTAAAATTCTAGACTAAACAAGCATTTTTTTAAACCTACTAAATGGATTTTTTTTTTTACTGAATTAATACTAAAACATGTAGATTAAAATGTTTTACTACAGCAATTCAGAGCCCTGAAACTTTTGACAAAGCTTATTTTTAAAATACAAGTTCTTCCTGTTCAGAATTATTACAAATAAGGATCAAGTCAAACAAACATTAAACTTTTAAGTCTTGCATGTTTCTCTGATGGCTCTGTGAAAGAAAACTCCACTGGGGGAGAATACCCAGCACCTGCTTTCACACCCAAAAGTTCATCTTTTCACACTGTTAGAGGAGTATTTTCTACCCATAGGTATGTAATAGATCTACTGGATGCTACTGCTAGAATGGTAAGATTGAGTATACACAGCAAGAATATTGTTCTTCTACAAATAAAGAGGGCGTGACACTATGAAAAAAGAAATCAAAAACCTGTGGTTTGAGAAGGCATAACACACACAGATTAATGAGGCAGATGTTTGACACTGCGTTCCCTTTCAACGCCACAGAGTTAACCTCCTGCTGAAATCTGATTAGGAGCACAGTGCCTGTCCTTTCTAAACCCAGACCCATCAGCTGCTCTAAGACAGCTGTATTTAAGCCCAGCTTAACAAAACCCAAGGCAGTGCTCACTCCCTCAGCGAGTGCGTCCGCGCCACGTCGTCCTCGTCGGTGTCGCTGCTGATGGTGATGACACTGACAGCAGGGCTGGGGGAGCTGGCCAGGAACAGGGCCTGGCGTGGGCTGCTGGGGACACAGGGGTCAGGGGCCAGCCTGACAGAGGCCTCACAGCAGCCCCCCTCCTGCCCCTCTGAGTTCAGATTGTCCTGTGCTTCTAGACAACTTATCCTCTTGACCGCCTTCAGGTTGAGGATCTTTGGGGAGATGAAGGCTGAATTTTGGATGTTGGTGTTTTGTAGCATGTTGCTCCTGGGAAGGAAACAAGTGGTTTAGTGAACCTCTGCCCAAGAGACCTGGAAACTCTGCTGTTTTCAACAAAACCAAAGCAGGCAATGTAGGCTAAGGCACCAATTTAGAAAGACACAGAATGGTAAACACAGGTAAAAATACTTGGTATAGACGGTTTCAGATATTAACAAGAAAGATACATGTAATATCAAAGACATCAACATCAAATACAGTATACTGAAAATCCCACTTTCTAATAAAAGTAAAAACAAATTGAAACCCCATTTGGGTGAAAAACAAGCAAACAAAATCCAGCCAGATTTCCTGTCAAGATTTTACCTGAAAACAAAAGCTGATAGCCTACAGATGAACCCCTTGCTTAATACAGGACTGCTGACACTGCCCACATAACCCATACCTTCCCCCTTTTGGAGCACCCCACGCCTTTGCACCATTTTGCATGGCACTGGGGCATATTTTCTTCAGCAAGCAGCTGAAGTATTTTTGGCTATCAGTGAAAGATGACTGCAAGGCACACAGCAACCCTGTTATACAGCCTCACTTTATTTTCAGTTGTCTAAACCTGATATATCCTCCCTCATGTTAACCTAGGAATATCTCATTAGAGCTACCTCAGTATATTCTTATACCTTTCCAAAGCCTGTAAAGAAAATGTTCCACCATGATAGGCACATACTAATCAAAAAGAATGAAAACTAATTAGTATTGCAAGTATTGTTCCATCTAGTCTACTAACATTTCTACTAACACTGAAAACTTAACAAGAAAGGACTCATTTTTCCAAAACACTGTCTAAGAGGAATTGTGTCCAACAAATATGTCACTTCTACAAGTTGCTCCCTTGCCCACAACACAGCAATGACAGGTACACTGTTTTAGAATGTTCTGTATTAGAAATGTTCTACCAACCTGTTCTGGCACAGTTTGTTCCTCTTGGTAGCTGCAGGCTGAGGCCAGACAACGTGTGCAATGCCCACACTAATTGGCTGAGGGGCAGACAAAGTTATCTGATGTGTTAGAAGAGGCTGTGGTACCATTGAGCTGTAGTGAGTGCCCTGGGTAATCATCTTCCTGAGGAAAAGGAAAGGCAGGTTTATATTGCAGGTTGTTTGTACCAACACCCCTAGTCCTTGTTAATTCACAGCCAGTGAGGGGTGGTGTCAGGATGCAAAATCCCTCTGGGCCAAATCCACACAGGCCCAGGGGTGCTCCAAGATGTGAGGGCTGAATTAGAACCTTTAGAGAAACTAAAATACAGAAATCCACACAGACATGAGGTAGAAATGCAAGTTTAGTTTTAAGTAAGTAGAGAATTTTTAAAATGCCTTAAGCAAATAAGTTAGAATCAGTTAGTAAGAAAAGGACCTAAAACCTAGTTTAAAGTTCAGCAGCATTGCCTTTTGCAAAGCTAGTTAAGCTCTAGACATAACAATGTAACCTTGCTGAACCTTCCTAGATGGAACAGGTAGAATTATATGCATAGAATTTGTGTAAGAAATTACGAATATTGTTGCATGTCACTCTTAGCTTAGGATAGGTCCAACAAGGCAATCCTGGACTTGTGTTTCTACCTGATTGGTTAAAAACAAAATAAAATGCACTGCTTTGAGGATGCTGAGAGGCACACGAAACACAGATCAGAGATGCCATTGCTGCTGCTGCTGCAGTTGCTACTGATAAGATGCTGATGCTTCTGCTTGGGACATGGGGACTATGCCAGAAGGCTTTCTGCATACTGGCATGAAGTGCAACACCTGTGCCTTCCTGAGACTGATTTTAATCATGCAATAAAGGACTTTGCTTTCACAACTACCCAGCTTCTACAGCCTTCAACAAAGACACACCAAAATCTCGACAGCAGTGTGGCACAAAGGCAGGTGAACTCACCCCCAGTCTCCAAGCCTCTGTGGGCCAGCCACAGGATCAGAGGCCAGAGATGTGGCTGGAGCTGCCACTGGTGCTACCTGCTGCCATGCAGGAACCAGGATCTGCTGCGTCTGGTTGGACCATGCCTGCTGGGAAGCACAGGAGGTTTTATGGCACAAGGAATTCACTGAAGTTACACTCACTGCTTGGAGCTCAGCACAGACAGAAGAGGGACTGCAGCAGAACTCTGCATTTAAAAACATCTACTAATTAAGTAAGTAAGAGTTTTGCTTTACAGCAGGCCAACCTGAGAAAGGATTCCTGCTCGAATCTGTAGTGGCTGAATTGCGTGGGCTTGAGTCACCAGTGGAACTGCATTATCCACCCTCAGGGAGAAACTGGTGGGTTTGCTGTGGTTTGTAGGAATTCCTGTCAGGGAAAAAAACACATACCCAAGCTTTAGGCAAACAGCACTCTTGCATATATTTTCTGAGCAAACACAGGACAATTTTAAAACATTTCACCATTTTTTAAAACGTGTTTATGATCTAATTCCGTAATTTAGACTTTCAAGCCAAACAAATTAACACCTAAAAGATTTTTGTGCTGTAACTTATCTGCACAAATATTTGAGCTGTAGCTTCCAGAAAGAACTGCCAATAGCTGCTAGTTGGAAACAGACTACTAGAAAGAGGAATGACTTTGGCAGAAAGTTCTGCAGAGCTAAGCATTTACTCTTTATCACAAACTACACTAAAAGAATTTGAAAGGAAGCAAGCAAATGTAAGCAGAACTGAACTCCAAAGCTTCTCAGAATGGACTCTTGCACACTTCATGCTCTGTATTTCCAGGAAGCTGAAACACATTCCTCTCAGCTTTTGTAGCTGGCAATGCCACATGTATAATGTCCCTCTTCCCTACCACCTCTTTGGTGGGAAACAATGTAAAATCTTCTACGTACCTCACCAAATATTTGCAGTAGAATCCCTAATCCTATTCCTCTCTTCATCAAAATAATGCAAACTATAGCACTGCTCCCAAGAGCATAATACAAAAAATATGCATCTCATGCCCTGTATAGATTTCATTATTGTCACAGGAAACTTAACACACATATAGCAGTGCTGCAATGTTTACTACAGTAACTTTTTTTTTTTACATAATAATGTCGAACTGTAATGAAAGAGGGACTTTTCTTAACAGACATTGTAACAGAACAGCCATGCTTGAAGAAAAGAAAAGATACCTGGCTAGGAAAAGATATCCCTGATGTCATCTTCTAACTGCACTTCATGCCTTGGGCTTTACTCAAAGATTAAGCAATGGGTGTTCACAGGTAACTGCTAAAGAATTATTACACTAAAGTTTGTAAGTGTTTTGGTTGGGTGTTTTTAATCTTTAGAGTACAGGATGAAAGCAAGTTTTCATCTGATGTAATCCTCCCATGTCATAACACAATACTAAGTTATAACCACGCACTTCAAAGCTTTTCATTTTGAAATGCACTTGACTGATTTTTTTCCCCACAGCCATCTAGAAGAGCAACATCTTAGCTCTGACAGAAGCAGAGAGTTTTAGCACTTCAGATATTCCACAGAGCAGCCAAGCTGGGAAACTTTGAAGCAGTGCCAGATACCATTAATATCCCCTTTTCATCTGTGCCAGCAACTCGTCACCTATGTGATGAAAACAATATATCCACTTCACTTCTGCTGTAGCAGAATTTAAATTTGGAAAGTTATCATCATAATAAGAATACAGTATACAAATCACAGATAAAGTGTCTGCCTGTACTGTTTCCTTTTCTATAAATCACTTTACTCATCTGGGAATAATGAAAACAACAGGGGTTTTTATTATGGAGTATGTCATTGTGTAAAGAACATGTACAATTTAAACAGCCAACTGCTCAGAAGGAAATCTGTGTGAAGCAGCTTTACATGGCACTGCCTGGTGAACACTGAGACCTTTCTGGAACCCAAGGTAGATGCAGCTGCCACAAATAACATTATTGATAAAGTCTGCTGAATCTGTCTTTATCTACAGAGATTAAGACTTCCTGGGGTTTAAGTTTAGGTTGAATATTTTTGGCTTGTTTCATTTCAGAGTGCATCTAGTGTGATTTCTGAAACTTTAAAATGCAGAGGGAAAACTAAGGTCATTCTTAAAAAAAACTACTCCCTATAAATTCCATAACTTCCAGATCTGATCTCAACAAGAAGCTGAACATCACCAAGACAAATTAATTACCTCTTTGGAACAAAGACTATAATCAAGCTAAGTTAATAAGCAAACAATATAAACTACGTTCCCATTTTCATAAATGACTGTTACTAGGATAAGGCACTGACACTCCCTTCATCTTTCCTGTTTCCTCTCAAATTTTATTTCAGAACACCCTCCTTATTGCTTTTTTCTCCTCTTTTTTCCAAGACATAAATTTATATGTGTGTGTGTAGTACATGAAGATGGGCTCTGGATTGCTTAAACCATTTTCTGTAGGTGCTGATTTGCTGTTTCTTTCAGAAAGGTACAATGCATCCACATCTGACTCACACGCTGATTTTTAATGACATAATTAAGTTGGTTTAAATATAAACCTTAAGTGGATATAATGGAAAACTCCAATATTGCTAAGAGACAGGCCGTAACACTCCTATTTTAGGAACTGTGACAATTACAGATAAATGTACCTTGAATAGCTGGAGGACATATAATCAGTGCTTGCTGGAAAACATCACTGCAACCAAACTGAGCAGTTCCTGCCTGCAGTGGAATGCCTTGGTGCAGAACTGAGTGGGCAGATGCAGTTAATGCCTAAGGGAAGAGATCCAACACAGGCAACATTATTATAACTGTGAATCTACATCTCTCACACTCTTGTCCCACCACTTCAGAGAGTAAATAACTAAAACAACTTATAAAAACGAACATTTCAAATCCAATTCAGAGGAAACCATCACATTGGGCCACTGGAGGGCACCAGAATACAGCACTGGCAATCCCAGCTTGTAACTTAATTTGAAACATATTCTAAATTATTTGTTTAAGGAAGCATTAGGAAAAAACGAGAGTAAAAGACAGAAGATTTTTCCACTTAACAGATGTAATTTTTTCAATTATTGAATTAATTAGAAAAACTACATTAACTGAACTTACAGTTAAAACAAAACAAAATAAAACCAAACCAAACCAAGGGAGACACGAACCATTGTTTTTACCTGACTTCTTACTGGACCAATTTTGGTAAAGCTTGCAGTCAGGTTGGCTGCACTGCCTGAGGCAACTGATCTCATAAGTGACGTTTTATTGCAATTGCTTAAGTCGTACAGGTTTGATCGGCATTTGCAAATATCCATGATATGAAAGCAGGACTTCACTCTATCAGAACCAGAAAATAAATTGCTTTAATCACTATTTCATGTCGTTAAAGGTAAAAGACAATTCCACAAAATAAAGGGAAAAAGAATTAGTTCAAATCCCGTATTTCCCAGTTTCACAGAATGGGATCATCCACACAGGTAGAAAAACAGAAACACTGCTGTTACTATGGTCACATCAAGCCTCTGTGATGCATACTTTAAATTCAAGAAAAACACTGCTGTTTCCCTCTCCTTCCATCTAACACCATTTTCTAACAGCTGTGTACAAACAGGGAAGATAGGAAATTAAACAGATGGAAAAAGCTTGCTCTTTCAGTGAAATGCTTGCAACTTTAGGAAATCCATGGTGAAATACACAACTCCAGAACAGCAAGAAAACTTTCAATATATTCCACATTCATCAATACATGAAAAGAAGTATCTGAGATGTTAACCTCAAGAGGAAATGCCTGCCCTAGCCCTCAATGACTGACAGGAATTAGCGCTCCTCATACTTCCAAAAATCACATCCAAGTTTCTGCACTTGAATTTGTTTCAACTGCAACAATTGCTGTTGTTAGAATTTTAACAATCATGCACAGAAACAACTTAGAAATTTATTGCTTTAACTGTTACTTTCAGAGAAAAACATAGTTATTCAAGCAGTTTCCTTGACCCAGTAGATACATCTAATACTGCAAGCACTTGAAAGAATTTTCTAAGACACTGCAAAAACGATGAAAGATTTTTTTTTTCTCTCTGATAGCAGAAAAAAACAACACTTTTATACAAATGAATTGCAACAACAGAGATTTCTATGCTACATACTGGTTGCTATGAGGAAAATCGAGGAGGTGCTTCATGGTAACAAAAGAATGGTTCAGGGTCTCAGCTGGAGTGATTCTTAAATCAGCATCAATAAGCAACATTTTCTTCAACAGACTGACAAACTCCCTCCTATCTGCCTTCTCTGCCAACAGGTCACTTCCCTCCAAATCCATCACCATGTTCACCTGGCATCAAACAAAACAGTCAGACAGAAGAGATGCATATTGGTTTAATTCTTTCTTGTATTGTTTTCTGCTATAAAATACTAATATTCAGCATTTTTATCACATGGGGTATGGTGGATTTGTCTTATCCCAAAACAGCTGGCTTAGAATTGGTGGCTTTTTTTTAGGCATGCACACTATTCCCCCCTTGCAATCTCCCCAGTTAAAAAGGCTTTATTCCAGTCTGGGACTTGGAATTTAAGAAGTAAGACTTGGAATAAAGATCTTTATATGGTCTAACTTGAACTACAGAGTTGATCTTCAAAAACCAATTTCAAGCATGTATAAATGTCAACCTTGCAACAAGATTTGATCCTTTTTTCAGGATATGAAAGACAACGAAAAATTGCCTTTTCTTATTGACTAGAGAGGTATAATGCTAAAGAAAAGCGAGGAAACAGTTATGTTTTTAAAAACAAAATTTTAAAAACTGCACTTAGAATTGTAGTGTCAAGGTAACAGAATTGTACTGGAAATCATACAATAAACAGAGCAGGTTCCATATGCATTCTTTGTTTATTCCTTGTCATAGTGGCAGATAAGGTAGAATAGAAAGTATACATTTTACACAAAATTCAAGGGTTCCCCCATCACCAGGATAAGTTCCACTGTTTTAACACAAGCAATGGAAAAGGAAAATCTTTACTAAAAGCTCAAAGGGCCGACACAGCCAGGTATTTTCCTCAGAGCAGCAAAGAATGAAAATGACTAAAACACAATAAATAATATTCTAAAAGGCATTTCCTTCAAAACCAGTAAAATGTTTTAATCACCAGTCATTCCCACACATTCCTTTTGCTGAGGAAGGAGGCTTTAATACTTACATGCACTATATCATCCAAACTGTTGAAAATATACTTTCTGGCCTCTTTAGACTTCATACCTGTTTCTGCCTCGTGTTCTTCCAAAGTCTCAAAAGAAAAGAAAAGGAAAGCTGAGTTTAAAATCTGTCAATAAAGGTCACCTATAATTACAAAGTAACTTTATGTATTTATTGACCTAAAACCCACTGTTTTTTTCCCCAAATAATTAGTATGTCAGTTATATATTTGTATGCTGCTTTACTGGCTACTTTCATTCTCTAAATCAAGAGACAACAAGTACAATATTTCACATCTGACAAATCACAGTATTGGATTACAACAGATAGTTTATGAATCACACAGGAAGTGCTGAAAGCCTAGCATAGAGCAGTTTAATGACACTCTTATCTTTTTATATATCACAGCTTTTCTATTATTGTATTTTACCAATTTTCTCAAACTCAGACCTTAAACCCCCAGCAGCAGCAACATCACATCACTGTAAAAGAAATAAACCAAAAACCAGGCAGGATCCATTCAACTTCTTTGTTTTTTCTTTTTTTATTTTTATACTTTTATTCCTACACACACACAACAAGTGGTGTAAATATTTTAAACACTTAGGTATGAAACAAAAACATCCTCGAGAATGAATGGTTTATGAGTTGGTATAGTACCTTCTCTTATAATTTCTCTTCTTCAACACAGACAGCACCAGTAGGCTGGTGCTGCAAGAGGCAGGGTGGGACTTAAGAGAAAAAGCTTTCAACATACAGGCTACAGAAAAGTCTCCAAAATGAACTTTGACAAAAACTGCAAGTAACGAGCAATGGTTCCTAATGAACCTCTGCAAGGTAACAAAGAGCCAAAGAGCTCCTGGAACTGGGGAGGGCTGTTTGCACCAAGAACTCGCTCTGACACGGAGAAGCCAGATGTAAAGTGTCACCTAAAGACCAAGTGCTTGAGAAAGCAGAGTGTGGGATTAAGCAGGCTGGTGTAATTGGAGAAATGTTACATAACCCCAGTGCAGCCCCAGCCCAGCACCGCCGGGGATTTACCAACTTGCTGGGGGGACTTACGCAACTGGTGCTGGGAGCTGGGCAGCTGCTTGTTACTGCAGAGATCTCCTGTCAGCCCCAACTGCTTCCTGAGCCCTCTGGAAAGCCAGGGAAGTTGGGTCATGAAGCAATGCAATTTTTAAAAAAAGTAAATTATTTGCGTAGGAAGCGAAAGCTCAGCTTATGGCCAGAGTGCAATAATGTTGCTCAGAGAGAAGCAAGGGGTGCAGAACATGAAAGTACATTTTGTTTTAACTTTGTCTGCACTCACTGTATTGCAGCTTTCAGCCAACAAAGGCTGTTTTAGCAGGAGATCTAAAAGAAATGAGCTGTACACAGACATGTTATTTCTTAATCTGCTTTCTCTCCTAGGAACTTCTGATCCTGAAGCCAGTTCTGGACAAATGTTGACAGAGCAGTGTGGGCCTCAGAGACAAATTCCTTACATGAACTGAAAAGCAGTAACCAAGCAAGGAAGGAAACAAACAAAACAAACCCACTCATTTAGTACCTCTGGAGATACAAGGCTTAATTTGAACTCCCCACCTGGCAGCCACACACTGGGCACAGCACAGCCTGGCAGCTGCACCTTGGGGAACAGAAAAAATGGAAGGGAGAAAGAGCAGGAGCTGGTAAAAACCTGAGGAGATGCACCAGGGAGATAAGAGTCTTGTAGTGAACCTTGGCTTCTCTGGTTTCCCTGCTCACAAAATACTGTGCTGTTTTCTACTACATTATGCTGTTTACCTTTAATCTCCAACTAGAATATGGTGCATCCGTTTCTCTACAGAAAAATCTTGAAGTTTTCGTTCCCATGCTTAACAACTGCTCTCCTGGCAAACCTTGAGTCTGTGAAATGTAACGAATCTGAGGAAAAAATAGAACAGGGAAAGTCATTTACCTCTTGTTTGCAAAACATGACTGCCACACAGCTCATTGTAATTTCATTTTTAAAAATGACAAAATGAACCATGCTCAGAGCATCACACTTTGACAGCTATGTACAGAGAGGAGAAACCTAACCCTGAGCAGTTAGGACTGCTCTCTCCACCTCTAGAGAAAACCACACATCACCAAACCTCTCAAGTGACCTATATAAGCAAGCTTTTTAGGTTGGGTCACAGGAAGGAGGAGCTGGGGAGAGCGGCTGTCATTACTCCTCAACCCACTCAAATCCTAAATGTATTTTTTTAATTCTAAACAGGAAAATCAGTAGGAGTGCTTTGTTTGCTTACAGAACTTCGATTTTTTTTTTTTTTTGCATGTTCTCATTATGTAACTTGATAAAAATCCTTCTCATTTTTTGTTTCCAGTGTATCAGTCTTTTACACATGACACACCTGCATTTCAAGGAAACATTCCATTTGGAAAGGGAGTGCCTGTACAAGCTCCAGGCTGCAAAAGACAGTGCTGTCCAAGAAAATCTGCTACTGAGTGTGGTAAGAATGGAGGAATGGACTGGCTTTATGCCTGAAAGAAACTCTGCTCTGGAATGATCAAGATGCATTTATTGTAGAAGAAGATTTACTATGCATTTTGCATTGCCTATCACAGTTGGTGATCGATGGATTACCTAGAAAAGTTAAGTTTCAAGGCTTCAACAGAAAGCTGTTGAAACATGATGTGTTTTAACTACTGTGCATGCAATTCAATTCACTCTCCAAGGGGAGAGTTACGCCAGAAGCAGCATTGCTTTCAAAATGAAAAACCACCTTGGAACTGGAACAATAACTGGCAATAACTGAAAACCAAGCTTGTTGTAGGTCAGGATGGAGAGGGTACAGATTCCAGCAGCCAGGGCTGAATTTCTGAAGGGCAGGGTCCCACACCACAGAGAGCCTGCTGGGGTGAGCCAGCCCCTGGAAAAGGAGGAGCAGCCAGGGAATAAGAGAGAAGAAAGGGAAAAATCAAAAGGAGTGGCCAAATACACCAAATCAGAAATTGAGAGATGAGAAGATAAAGTCAATGAAAGAGGGAGGACTAGAGAGCTGGGAGCACCTGAGAGGAGAAAATCTGATGGGCAGTAGAGAGTAAAAGGAACATGCAAGGCTTCTGCTGAAAAGTGACAGACCCAAGTGGGGAGGAGCTAAACAGAGCGCTGCCAACTTCTGGTGTTTAGTATTCTCCTTAATTTCCTGCCTCAGGGAGTAAGGAGAATCCTACTCTGACCACAAATGTTTCTAGGTAATTTATAATGTCCTCAGAAAACAAACAGTCTTAAAAAGTAGAGGGGAAAAGCCAGCGCATTAATTCAAAAATTCAGCAGCAAAGCACCTGTGCCTGTTTCTAAAGAGTATTAAAGCTCAGGAGACAGGGCTGTTTTCCACTGAGAAATACAGCTGTTGCTGCTTCCAACCACAAATGAATATAAGAACTAAGAGCTCCCTTTCAAGGGCCAGTGTGTTTGCTGCCACACACCAGGGGGACAGGGGGGAAATGCAGCACAAAGCCTGTTTGTTAACTCAGTGACACACACCATGTAGCAGGAGGACAGGAATTCCCTGGAAGCCATCTCCTACTCCTGCTATACTCATGGATACTGAGAAAAACCCTGAATCCAATTTCTCCAAAGCAAGTTTTGCAGACCTGCTGGAGGCACAGGTACAAGGCTGGTTAAAGTAAGGCAATTCCTGGTGGTGCAGAGGACTTCAACACAAGGATCAGGCAAGTTGCTAGATGAGCTAGTAACTGAGGCTTCCAGCAAACCTGGATGATATGTAAGAGGTAAATAAATTTGCCAAGTTCTTGGAATTTTTTGAGAGAGCATTATAGATTTGTTCCAAAAAGCAAATGTCTTCACTTTATCTCTAAAAAGAACAGTGAATTGTATGGGTTGTTAGATGCTTCCTCTTTTATTTTCCATTTTAACAGCAACAGTCTGCAAAAAGGTCTTCTAAATGCATCAAAGCACCCACCCACATTCCATTCATAGCCCACTTTCCACAGGTGAAATACTGCATTTTGTGTAAATGAAGGAAACTGAACCATGAAACATTACCAACATCAACACAAAATTAATATATCCCCTGAAAATGGTTCCAAAAAACCCATTTTCAGAAAAGTAGGTCTGATCTGGCAGTGTAGGGAGCCAAAAGCCCACTCCATGAGCAGGACTTGAATAACCTAAACAACATCCTCTGAACTAAATGCTGAATCAAAGATTAGAACTTAACAAGAAGCCAGTGCTGTTCCTTCTGGGGTTTTCAAGAGATTCCTTCACTTGCAAAGTTAAAAACCAGGTGGGCATAGCCAGGATACTGATTACATTCCTCCCAAATTCCACATTATTTTCTAAGCGTTTAAAATAAAAACGTTCTGCATCTTTCATTAGAAAGAACATGGAGTTTTATTAAGTTTGCTCACTAATGCTGATGGTGTCAGTAGCTGCAAACTCCAACAAAGCAAAGGCAGAGCTTTAAGAGCTCCAAGCTTTACCCCTGCCTATCTACAGTATGATTGTGACAGCTCGTTCTCGTTCCTCATGAAGTGCAGGCTCTCAAATCCTCAAGCTTTGTTGGGTTTCCAGAAAGCATCAGAAAGTACTCAGAACACAATTAATCCTGACATCTGAATAGACATTCCAGAGTCAACCCTGTTCATGGCAAATGAAAGAGAGATTATAATGCAATGATGGTAGCTGGAAACTTTGGTTTCCATCAGAAAAAGCAGCTTCAATACCCAAAACTATTTCGTAAGACAGAGGGAGGAGGACAAATGGAAATTTAATTCAAAAAAAGCAGCACAATATACAGTCTGGGTCAGAGAATCAGGATTTATGTTTCTAGGACAATAAATAAGGCTAAATTAAAAGCACTGAACAGATTTGAAGAAATGCTACATAACAGGGGATATTATTAGCATTTAAAACCCTGGATTTAATGATCTGAAATTCTTAAGCTGCAGAAAGTGTGCATATGCTTGTGAAATTTATTCTACTACCTGGTCATATTCCAGTGCTCCTGGGTACAGTGGCCATCCAAGAAACAGCTCTGCAATCACACACCCTAACGACCACATGTCTATGGCTTCACAAAACGGCAATCCCAGTATGATCTCTGGTGCTCTGCAAATTAAACATGGTTACTGAAGCTTTTTTCCTTGGGGAAGAAAGGTCATTCAACAATCCAACATGACAAACAAAAAAATATTTAAAAAAAAAAACCACCAAAATCTGTTTCTTGATAATTATTTCAATAAAATCATAGCATCAGAAATTGAGTTTTTATTTACCTAGGTAACCTGTGGCAATATTTTGCAGCTCTAAGATGTTTTTTTCCTACAAGGACCCATTTGCTATGTACATGAAAATAAATGATATGCCTGGAAAACAGCATGTCCCTGATTCAGAACTTTTGTTTTTCCTCCAGTATGTCTCACACGATTTGTCCACTCAATGTCATATGTCTGTAACTATATTCCAAACACAATAGTCTTTTATCTCAAAAAAAAAAAAACAAACCCAACTAGAAATTTTATCTGAAAAACCCCTTGCATACTTTTCAACTGTACAGTACAGTTAAAGCTATTTAAAACATCAATTTAATTACACCACTGCAAATCCCTTAATGTACTCAAATCAGTTGAATGTGATCAATTTTTAAATCACTTAAATGAAAGCACTGTACTTGCTAAACAGAGTAGGTGTTATTTTTCACCTAAAACAAATGTGAATTATTTAACCAACATCATCTGAATTTATGTCTGCACTCAAGAACCAGAAAAATTGGTATTGACACAGCAGCTAAAGGGGCTTTTAACATCTCTGTTCACATCTCTGTGGAATGGAACTCAAATATTTCACAAATATCCATTTTCATTGTATTTATCCTTTTAAAACCTTCCCTCCCAGCTCATTCAAGCTATTAACAAAAGGAAAAAGAATTAATTTATATCTGCATTCTAACACAGAAAGATGCCTAGAGATGTAAAGTGTTATTTAAAGCATCACACTATAAAGGGATCTACTTTTAAAGCAGACAATCTGTTGTTCACTTTGCATGTCACAAAACAGTAGGAAAGTGGTTAAAACCAAGAGGGTAATTCCCATTGCAGCTGGGCAGAACAGGAGCATCCAACTCACCAGGAAACATGGGATTTCTCACCTGGGTAAAAGCTCACAAATCTTATGCTTCAGCACATCCTGGCATAGCCTACTGACATTCCACACACAAAACAGACTCTGATCATAGTAAATACCTACATATCTCATTCTCCTCTCACATTTACCTTCATCAAAATATTCTTTAAATTACTG
Organism: Trochalopteron elliotii; assembly: GCA_024734555.1. NCBI lineage: Eukaryota > Metazoa > Chordata > Aves > Passeriformes > Leiothrichidae > Trochalopteron > Trochalopteron elliotii. The sequence goes on from JANPWX010000057.1 coordinate 1,099,656, forward strand.
ACAGATACTGGATTGGGAACAAATTCTAATTTTTATGCTACATTGGGACAGAGGAGCTATCTTGTAGCTGTAGAGCAGGCCAAGAGTTGAACCATCTCCATCCCATTTGACAAGGGGCAGTTGGCAGAAGCTGTACATAAACATATTTCAAGCTCCAAGGAGGCACGTTCACCACCAGGGAAAGGACTCCCAATGCTCTGCTCCATCTCTGACCAGTGAAACCATTCAGGCTTCTGCCACAGGGAAAATCCAACACTTTCCGTGGACAAGAAAATCTACAGGACAGGATATTCTGTTAAACAATTCTCCACTTTCCATTCAGGCTAGCACTTCAGTTCTCCCCATCCTTGCCACAAACCATTTTGGATGTGATTATGTGAAGGCTAAATCTCGTCACGCTGGCGGTGAAACTGGAGAGGCTCAGCTTTCCACTGCCTCCAAAGATTTGACTACAACAAACTTCTGGGGCTCAAACATACTGTATTTTTGCAACGCAGGATTGTGATGCTGCAGAGTAAGTCTTAGCTAGTTTTGTTTTCCAAGAAATCGATTCAATATCTCTGGATGCCACAAGACAGAAATAGCAGCGAGAAACATCTGCCTTCCCCCGCTGGCTGGGTGCCAGTCTGCCTATGCTTGTTACAGATCTCTGTTAAAATACACTTCCTTTTGTTGTATTATGTTACAGCCCCGAATAGCTAATGAATATACACACAGCCTATGGATACAGGGGCTTTAACAAATGCTCCTGCTAAAATAAGCTCTGTAAAACCTCTTAGGTTGAGTCAATGGTTAATATGTGCAAAAATAGCCGCAGCCCGTCGGGCTGTCGTGTGACCCTTCAGAGAGACGGGACTGCAAAGAAAAGGAGGATGAAGGGAAGGAAAAAAAGAAGGAAAAAGGGTAGATACAGTGCCAAAAAAAAAAAGAGAATGCTTGCTGTGTTTCAAAATACAGTAATCTGTTAGTTTTTCACAAAGAAAAGCGCTAATAAATAAGCCTAAGGGAAAAGGAGGTGTTTCAGGAGAGGCAAAGTGCTCCCCACTTGCCAACACTGGACCTACCATCCAGAAAGGAAGGGGAAACAAATGTGCTCCTGAGCACAGCTACCTGCACCATTCCACAGTACAGGGAACAAAAAACATTTTCAGGCCAGCCTGAAGAGAGGAAGATGAAGAGCTGCTGCTTTTTCAGGGCCAATGTCACCTACCATGTCTCATGCTACTCATTAAAATACAGCAACTTTCTCACAGCAAATTAAGTTGTAGGAGAAATGTAACTGAGTTTGATTATGTTTGGAGTGGTCTTAACCAGCTCAAATATTTTTGTTAAACCAAAGTTTGTTAATGTCATGCTCAAAAACACCTGCTTCTGTTTCTCCTTCTTCTAAAGTTAAAATCTGTCTGGAGAGCTGGAGAGAAAAGTGTTAAAGTGGAGAGAATCATTCTTCAATTTGTATTTTTAAGATAATACACAGCTGTTTTCTCCTATAAGGAATATTATATTTCACCATGCACCTCAATAGGAAGATACTCCCTTTCCTAACTACAAGCATAGATATGGGAGTGGTAGGAACTGCAGATGTCCCAGCAGTCACTTTAACACCAGATTACTCAAAAGACAGTGTAACTTTCTATTTCTCTCTCTCGGAACAGCACTCCACAGACACTCCTGCTTGGTTTTTACTGCAGATCACAAGATGTTCAGTGCACCAGAAGATACCACAGTCTCCACTTCAGCAAACAGCACCTGTTATCCCATACCAAGACATCAACAAGAACACCAGAATTTTCTAAACTTCGTAAGGACACCGAATCTTACTTAAATGTACTTAAATTGAAAGCAAGATTTTAGAGAGAAAGCACCTATTTCCTTCTTATCAGTGTTAAAAAACATTCATTAAAAACATTATCATAAAGCAGCACAGCTTAGACTTTACAATTAGAAGGATCTAAAAACATGAAAGACACAGATGAATACTTGTTTCAGCTGCTTGTTTGGATAGCCACATTTCTATTTATTACATCAAAGACTATAAATACATACACTATCCTATAACTTTCTGTAAGCTTATGAGAAAAGAAATCACACAATTTGCTCCATTAACTTGTTCAAAGACCAGAACATTTCATAAATTAATTTGGCTTCAGCATGTTAGCCAGCTTGGAATAAAGCAACAAAATAAACTAATTTGAAGAAAAATAAGATAGTTCCTTGATGGAGGATTAAAAAATAAAAAAACAAAAAACACTAAAAACAAACCCTAAGCAAAACTTGCTAAAAAAAGTCAGAACTGCAGCACAGTAACAGAATTTCTTCCAATGCTTACACTGAGGAAAAAAAGAATGAAGAGCAAGAATTACCCATACTACAAAAATAAGTCATAAAAAAAATCTGTAAAAAGTCAAACCCTTTCAGATGATCATTACCTAGAAATCATTGGTCAGAAATCCAATTTAGAACAGAAGTTACATGAAAAAGCCAAAACCCAACAGTCACTGTACAAAGTAACAACTGAAGAACAGCACAAAACAATAAGAACAGCACCTTCCCAGAACTGTACTTTCATGAAAAATTCAGTTGAATGCAGCAATAATTTTTCAAACATGTTCCCACTGAAGGTCCTATAACACAGTCACACTACACATACCCCCTCACAGACCAAGGAAATGAGACCAAAGATTGAGCAATTTTTATTTCTATTTCCCTGCAGTGTGGGAGGGTCAATGTATCGACTGTTGATCACAGCACCAGTTTATTTACTCACCACCTGTGGCTCTTCAGAGTGGGGAGTATAGAAATAACCTTCCTCCCCTCAAACTTTACTACCCAACTTCACTACCTCTATTTACCACTGTCTGTGCTGACAATGCCTAATAATTACCTATTCTGGATACAACACAATGTCATCATAATAAGAAATTCTAATGCAGTGAAGCTATCAAAAGGGTGGGATGATTATATATTTTTTATTAATGACCTGGTGAAAGCCCAGGTATGGAGAACTCATGTAAATGAATCCAATTTGCAAGAGTTAAAGTCAAACCAGACTACCAGCCTGAGAATCCCTCTTTCCCCCCTGTACCATCAGGAGCATGATGCAAGCACATCCCTTCTGAAAGGAATAACCACACATGGACTGTGAGATGTACAATTCTTCTCCTAAAGAAAGGAGGCCTAAGAGAAGGATCAGATGCAGTGAGTAAGTTAATGAGAGATGGCAATGGGCATCTTGATGAGTTTTCTCATGTACAATTCACCCTCTTCAACTACCAGTCTTTATCATGTATGTGAAGGAATGCAAACCTTTCTTCAAGATCTGCAAGAACACAGGAAAGACTCTTGGCTGGAGGGATCAAAATCGAGGTGGCAACACCCAGAAAAAACTCCCAGGCAAGAACACTTCAGAAATCTGAAGGATGAAATGGGAAGGAACCATGTAATGACAAAACCTGGAAATGATGAAGGATAGAAAGATCAGTTGGCTCTACAGTGGATTCATGATGGTCTTCAGAAGGAATTTCAAATATGCAATTAAATTAAAATAACAACAGGAAGTAGAGCATACATGGTGTATAGTAAACCACAGGAAAAATTAATGTACCACATTCATTAATTAATTACCCAGCAGAAATTACGTTATAAATTAACCATAAATTTTTCAATGAAAAATTTAGACAACTTTACAGATCACTCAAGAAAAATATTTTACAACTGGGAGCAAAAATAATCAGGACATCAGTATTTATTTTTCAAAGACAAAGACATATAAAAAATATTATGCCTTACATAAGACTAGTGATATTCCCTCACCTTGAATAGTGTGTGTTCACTTTTGAATTCTGTGTTCAGTTTTGGTCACCCCCATCTGAAAAAGGATACATCAAATAGAAAAGACGCAGAAAAGAACAATATAAATTAAAGACTTGAAGAGATTTGGGTACAAGAAGAAACCCTGGTTAGAACTATAAAGCTTCAGGGAAGAATGAATGACCAGTAACATTACTCAAATTATATAATATATAAGGGAAGAGAAGCAGACAGGTGTTTGTAATGCCCTGCCTCATTCTACAAGACCAAGGAATCCCCCACCCACTTTGAGATAAAGACTGATGTAAATATAAAAGTGGATTTTTAAAGCCAGAATTAGTTACTCTCGGAATCACAGGTCACTGTTGAGATAAAAAATATTAGGAGTATTTAAGAATGGATAGACAGGAAAATATCCATAAGGCTTCTAGATTATACAGCAAGGGTTTAATCCACGTAGAACAAAAACAGCCATCAATTGTGTAGAGCTGCAAGGAAATTGCATCAGAAGTCACTGAAGTCCAACCTTGTGCTACAGTAAATTTTCTCCAGCAACAAAAGACCAGGATACATAGACTGGTGATCTGAGAATATACATACATCTCATTTCCTACATATTAAAATCACTATTCTTGCACAAATACACGAGTTACCCAAGCAAATCCCTTGAGCCAAACTACAGTCTTCTGGACAATCTTCTAGTCTCCACAATCTTCCTCATGGTCAGAAAAATTGTCACTTGCAATGCCATTTTGCTAAAATAATATTAATAAAATTTACAGGCATCTTTAAAATAGTTGTGTTACACATTAAAAAAAATGACTCAACTGCACTTCCTAAGAACACTTCTATAGCTGAATTTATTGTCTCTTGCTTTTAAACCCACGGAGATGTCAGAATGCAGATTGGCAGTGTCATGTGCTAACTTGTATTTGGTCTCAGAAATGCAAGTATGGTACACAATGCCAGACTACAAGCCTTCCTCCATATTCTTTGGAAGGAACACTGCAGCAAATCAATAATGAAAAACTGAATTCTAGATTTACATTCACACTCCTGGCTTTTACAGTTTTCTAGGGTCCTTTTAAACACTTTTGTGACCTGGCATTAGGAAATATATAAGTATCAAACTCTGGTAAGGGGTATTTTTTTAAACTCTAAGAATGTAAGAGGACTTGGAAATCAAAAATATAAGTGCTCAGACACAGACTTGGGAAATGTTAGCTAAGCTGGATAGGGACATCTTTCTCTTTGAGGTAGCAGGAAAGACACAATTCCACCACTCTCTGCAATTCAAGGCTATGTCACCATGTACCTTAAAATACAGTGAGAATAATTCTGTTCAAGCTGATAAGGGAAGTTACAGCCTCATTCCTAGTTTCATTCCTCCTTTAAGGAGTTTGGTGCATGGGCAGTGGTAGTGAAGACACAGGGAAACCAGCCTCTGTATCCCCTCTAAAATCCTATGGCCACAGTATAAGTTTCTCTACCCCAAAATGATAAAAACTCATTTTTGCCTAATAAACCATTTTCATAGGACTATGCATGCTCAACAGCTAGAAGAGACCTACTTCCCCTCAGAGCCTCCCAGTGATAAATATATAACATACAAGACTGACATGCAGCTGCCAGTTTAACTTTGAACCCTGATCTACCCTAGAGAAGGATTTGAAAATCCTATACAGAAAGTGGCCCATATATGTGACCACTTAAAAAAAGAAGCAATTGCTGCAAAAAAAAAAATGTTTAGAATTTATGGCTCGTAACTGGATGAGGAAAAGAAAAATTCAACAAGAAATTAAGTGAGACAAAAAATTAAATCCTGGGTAATTTCCTCAAATAATAAAAAAATCACAAATTATCCTCGATCTTTTTCCTGATACTGAAGAAGAATTCTGTTTTGAGAGAGCAAGCACAAATTTTAAGCTAATAAACCTTCTCTAACCACTTACCAAAAATACTGAAGATAATAATTTAGTTATTCCTGTTTGATTTATTCAGATGAGAATAATAAAACAAGTGATTTCAGCAGACTCTTTGCCAATTATCCACTATCTCCCGTGAAAGGAGTAGTTGATTTTATTAAAACCAGATGTTTATGCTTCTGCCTTTTCATGATTTTGATTTTCCTTGAAAAGATTTACTAAGTGATTATTTATACACTTGATATGTTAAGCAGTTTTTGAATTACATGAAAATTAAGCAAAGCAGATACTGATGTAGCAACAGAATGAACAAAATGGTGTAGATACAAACTCTTCAGATGCTTTATTGATAAATAAAGCCTGCTGTTGAATACATTTATATTTTGGATAGCAACGTGTGAGCATTTAAAGTGTCAAATGAGGTTACTTACCAATAACTGAATTTTGACAATACCCTTTGTGTGCTTGCAGGATTTACTCCTAACTGTGGGATCACCCTGCAGTGCTTTATCCTTGCACTGGTCGAAGGTTGCAAGAGATGGTCACACAGACCAGAAAAGGAAAACATCCAAAATCTTGTACAGAGCCTTTGTACAAAACAAACCCCTGAGACGAGCTGCTGAATTGTCCACTTTATTTTTGAAGAAAACCAGAACTTGAAAGGATCTTGTTTGGAACAGTGACTGCAGTCAAGGCAAGCACAAGCATCCGTGGAAGGCCAAGGCAGTGGGGCTGTTGGCAACCACGAGCTGACCTCCACCCAAGGAGAGGATCAAACACACATTTCCAGCTCTGGAGGAGGACAAGAGAAGAGCACACAGCGTGGGATGTTTCAAGGCCTCACAGCTCAGACATGTTAGAACTTAATTCCCTCCCCGCTTTACTTTGTTATTTTGTTGATTCTGTGGGAAGAACAATTGCTAACCCTGGAAGGGCCTACATGGACTTGCAGTGTCCAACATCAGCTGAAGAACAGGTAGACAGTTCTACAGAAGAGTCAAAAGCACAGCAGTATTTGCTTGTGCCATCCTTGTTGAGAATGCCAAGTCAGTTTTCTGCAAAGGCTTTTTGTGTTTTAACCCTTGATGACCACAGTGCTACAACAGGCCTCAGGCTACAAAGTTATGGTGGTGCTAAAAAAGAATGCAGACAGATCCTGCTGTAAAAAAATCCCCAGCAGACATAAGGCAGAGGAAAGAGGAATTATTTTCTAATATGACTGATTAGCATGAGGGTCTTGGTTAATGGCATAGTTCACATAAAATAAACCCAACCAACTAAAAAAAAAAAAAAAAAGAACAAAACAAACAAACAAAAAAAACCACACAAAGATGTTGCTGTTATGTCAAGAATCAAGTGAATCACAACATATTACTTTAGTTTAACCAGCTATTAAGAAAAACAAAAAAAGAACAAAAAAAAAACAAAACCAACCAAGAAAAAAAAAAAAAAACCTGCACACAAAAAACCCCCCCAGAACAATACCAAAGAAAAGTCTAACCTGAAGACACAATGAAAAATTTCTTTTATTCTTCAGCAACACTTGTAACGGAGTTTGCCCTCCCACACAGGACAACAAGACACCTGCCTGCTACAGGTCTGCAGCTCAGCCCAAGAGTTCAATAAACCATGAAACTACTGAACTATTTGAAATCATTTTCCAGCATTAAGCTGTTGCACAGCAATTCTCCAGGCAGGCACACTGCACTGGAGATGAACACACCCCACAGATACTGCAGAGAGTAAGACAATCTGCTCACATCCTTGTCCATTGTGAAAAGGATTTTTAAATGGCTAATACATGCCCATCTGGGTGATGCAAAGTGATTTTTCTGGTGAAATTTTGCAACTCAGACTGATAAATTTTGACTTCAAGTTGCACCGTTTAAATTCTAGAAAGCTCAGCAAAAATTAACAGGGGAAAAAAAAGTAAAAAAAAATTGTAATCTTAGAAAAAAAAATCTGTATTTTCATTACAGATAATTTATGTAGTGATACTAGATTGTAAAAACATTGTCAAATCAAGATTCAACATTGACACCATGACATCAGGATAAACAGAGACAGTAGGCTTGTTAAAGCTGTTTTATTTTGAAAGAAACAAGCAACAGACTTGTAGGAGAATGTAGTGTTTTAAAAAAAATTATCTATTAACAGCAACGTGATCACTGAGAACTGAAATATTCAAAGTACATACAATTCAAACATGTGTTGTGCAAAATGTCATGTATTGATGCCACAGCTTCTCATTGGAGATTCATGTCCTGTTCACTAAATAATGGAACACCAGAATCCATTTCCCTTTAGATATTCCCCTCTATAAAGGGTTATCTAGACACTAGACACTTAGTACCTATGCAGCTGCTAAACTAAACACAAAAGATCAGAAAGAATAGTAACATGAAAGTTATGATAGAAAACCTACAGACCAGCAACTGGGGCAGATGAATTAACACACATGAAATTAAATCTGCTTTCTCAAGGTCACAGTAGCAGAGACCTTTTGGTGAATAAAAATATTTTCAAATGTTTCTAGATACTAAATATTCTACTGGATTCATACCCTGGCTCAATGTCCTGTGGGAATCTGTAACTTCCACAGAACACTGCAGACAAGTACACCCAACACACAGTACACACCAACACTTAATGACCTTAATTTTAATTTGAACACTGCTGCAGTAATTTATGCTGCTCTGCCAAGTGAACCAACTGGCTGACTTGGCGAGTTTTTCCCATACAAATTTCTATGATTAGACCCGTGGTGTAAATATGACACCACCAGAGCAAGTCTCATCCTCACCCATGGCTTAGCAATCCCACTAACACATCCATGGGGAAACACAGCAGCACCTCAGCTTTGGGGCACGATAGAAAAGCACCTGTTAATGCTCTGACAAAGCTAAGAAATTACTTTAGAAGATTTAAAGGTTGGTTTTTTTTTCCCTTCCCTGATGAATTTAACCTATGGACTGCTAATGAGGAAAACTACACAAGTCTATTTTGGTAGGCTAGACTGCTAAGACCTCAGCCTTCCAGCACATCCCATCACCTGCTTCCCATTACACCACAGTCTGAGGGAAGATTCCAGATGCAGTGGTCCCCTCAAATGTTTCACCCCAGCCTTGAACCCCACCAGCATGGGGCTGCTGGTTTTTCCCTTGCATTGCTCTCCTCAGATGCTTTCTCCTCTCTGCCTTTTTCCTATTTTTCCTTCCCTATGATTCCATTTCAGTTTATTTGTCCTTTCCCGCTGAAAGGAGAGTCTGTCTATTCTTAGAAGAGTTTAGGATCCTAAAATAAACTGCTTAACTATGTATCTATTACATTCAGAACTGATGTCACTTCAGACCCTGACAACATGCTACGACAGGAATGCGACTACAGCAAAGGGCCCCAGCATTTCTGGGAGCCCTGCTTTGCAAAGATTTTTGAAGTAAATTTACATTCAAAAATGCATCTACCCAAACATTAAAACACAGGGTGGGGATTTTTTCTATTTCTTCTTCTCCCTATATAAATGGTGGTATCTTTAAAGCAGTTCTTGCCTGATATCTAACAGTAAAACCCAGACCCTCTACCACCACATTAGAGGAAGAAATCAGGGTAACCAGACTATACTGGGAATTCTTTTCAATCACACTGAATGTTAAAATGTTGCTGTGAACAAATAGAAGATAAAAAACAGGTAGTGCAGTTTAAAGAAAAAAAAAAAACCATAAAAATGAGATCTAGATAATAACTGGATAATAACAGGAGCCTTTCATCTGACTGAACCCTTTGAGTCTGGTCCAGAAACACTTATAATTGCAAGTAGCTCATTAGTTATGGCTAAAAACTTCATTCTGTTCCCAACATAGCCAGACGCTTGTGTTAGGAAAAGGCACACTTGTTGACAATAATAACAGAAGCAACAAAGATCAAATAGACAGGGAACTTTCCCCTCATTTACAGAGGAGCTGCTGCTCAAATTGGGCTGAAGCACACAGACTGCTCAGTGCCCACAGCTGGGGCTGGAGAACTTTTGCCTCCAAGAGGAAAAGGAAAGGGGAAGTTATCTTCACTGCCTGCTCTTCTCAGAGGAAGAATTATACAGAATTTCATAAGGCTCTGCTGGAAAAGTGAGGGGCAATAAACATTTCCTGGACTTGAAAAATTAACAGCAATAGTTATTTCAAGAAGACAACTGTCATTTCATTTGATATATTAAACATGCATTAATACATCAATAAAGATTATGAAGCACTTCTCTGTCCTGAACAGAGAAGAGAAATATACACCACATAAAGCTCATAATCCATCTATGTACCATACTAGGCCAGAGAGATATTCTGGGTTCAGCTTTCAAATGACTTGTACCAAAATACAAAACCAAGACAATGCCAACTAAAAATTTATTCAAAGCATCAACAACTAACAAAAATTGCAAAAATAAAATAATTGTGAAGTTGGACTATTTTGTGTGTGATGGCCAAATCCTGAACACTGCCCTAAAGGCTATAGTATTATAAGAGTCTGCAGTGGGAGTATTTACCAGGAACTCCTGCTCCTTGAATAGGTGAAAACTAAAGTCCTGGTGACAAATCTCTACTAAAAAGGTATCTGTGATTTCCTTGGATAGCTGAAGAATTCCACATTGGTTTGTTTCCAGCATATACGAATTTTCCATGGGGGAAAAAAAAAATCCTCAAATCAAAACGCTACTTTTTCTTAGTCCCAGGAACTATTTTTAGGTCCTGTTGTCACACCACAGATTGACAGGACAAGCTTTCAAAGGCCAGCCCTGCATTATGTCACTGCTTTTTAGTAAGACTCCCAGCACTGGCCTTGCTGTGTCTCTGCTAACAGAGTTAATATTTCCTTGTGAGTCAAGTTCATTAAGTGTTCTGGCAGTTTTACACTGTGCTGTTTCACTTTTAGGAAGAAGTCAACCTACAAAAATAAGTGTAACCTTGCATATGCTAAAATTGGGAGGGGAAAAAAAAAGTCTTATTGAAAGAAAAAAAAACCACCTCCCAAATGCAGCCACCTCCAGCTCCATTTCAGCCATGTCCTACTTTGCAGCCTGCAGTCTGAGCAATCCCTACAAACACTTCAATTGGTGGGGGAAATCTTTGTGGTTTTCTTCTAGATTCATCAAGTTGCTCTAGAGCTCTTTTGGGTCCTTGACACTGACCAAAGTTTACAGGTGAAATCAGACAGGATCACTATCATCCGCTCAGTGGGACTTTTGTGTAACATGACTTTCCCCACAATCAGTTTTCCTGAATGTCTTCCTCAGAAAATGGCCATTTTAAGATTGACAGCAGTAAAGAGCATTGACTATACAAGAATAAGAAATTATATTGTCCATGAACAGGGGAGCATAAACCACTACAAGCAGGCCAATATACTAAATGAATCCTTGGCAGTGATCCCACTGCCAAGACAGGCTTACAAATTTGTTTACAATTACCCAGGAAGAGGTGCTGTCAACCAGCCTTGTCATGGCTCTGTAAACAACATACACGTTAATGATGATGCTGGGAAAGGAGCAGCAAAATTATCCATTATCAGACAATTGCTGAGATGCTGGAATACTTGAAGCCTTATACAGAAATAGCCTCTTGAGAATAAATAGCTGGAAACAAGAACAGTATCAGATCTACATCAAAATCAAAACAGGAGAGATTTAGAGCCTGGTAACATAACCTTATGAGGAAGAGTCCATTAGAGCATAATGATAAATACAGGTATTTTCATTAGTCATTTCAGAACTAGACAAACTCTTTATTATTATTATTTTCTGTCTCTGACACTACAAATGGCCTTAGGGCAAATCAGCTTGTACTATGATTTAAGATTACAGATTTTTACAAACAAAAATAAAAATAACCAACCGAGAAAGACAAAATCCAGCAGACATCCAAAAATATCCCCAAAGACACGTTTTTGAAATAAATTTTCATCTGAAGACAAAAATCACCAAAGTCTACAAAAAGTATGTCACTGACTTATCAAGCCTTGTAGGGTACTGTAAGAACCTAAGGACAGAAAGCTGCTTTGGTGAGGTACCAAGGAAACAAGCCTTTACCTTAGTGACCTCAAACAAGTGTCCCTGGAAATAAAAGGCAAGACTACAAAACACAGAATATTACATTCTGCTGCCTTAGAGGTCCTCTAAGGGTGGCCAATGTAATAGCACAGCGTTCACTTTAAGGCTTATGTAGCAAAAAATTATGATTACTAAGTGCTTTTCCCAAGGTGGTTACAGCTCCATAGACTAAGAAGTGATCATTTTTGCAATTTAAAACCATAACTATGTAACATATTTATGGAGCTGCAAGCAGGTAAACCTGATGTAAACAGGTCTACTCGTTTATAAAACTATAGGTGTGAAGGTTTCTCAAAGATGCCAGATCTGTTTCTAATTTATTTTTTTTAACTTTAAAAGTGACGAAAACAGACTCAAATGCATATCCTTGATTTCATTTTAAGTTCATGTGAGCTGTGGCAGATAACAGGTTGCCACTCACTAGATTCCATCACCTTCCAACCTCAAAGCAGCAGGGTAAACTACCAGGAACACCAATCATCCAAACAAGCATCATCAGACTATGTCTGTCAAGGTCAGGGGGAGAGGGTGCTCAATTTTCAGAGATTATAGTTTCACCAGCAGCAAAAGAAAAAAAAAACAAGCCTACCAAAATCAAGAGGACTACCAAAAATAGGCTTCTTTCTTCAGAACAAGCACATACCTCACAGTGTTGTGTATTTCTTATGCCCCACTGGTGCCAGTATACCCACTGAAATGAGAGACAATGAAATCATAGTGGTTTTTGTTTTGCTGTTCAGCGTGGAAAAGAAAAATACGTTAAGAATCTATTAGCTGAGAGATGAAAGTTCCACCAGCAGTTAACTGAAGAAAGTCATCATGCATTTAACTGGCTCTTCTTCCTCCGAGGTGATTTCATCACCCATCCTCTGGAGGGGGAAGAGGATGGGAGCTGAACTGTGTCCAGGGGATCTCAAGGGTGAAAACTGACCCCTGGGAACACCCCCTAACCAGGTAAAACAGAGGACTGGCTTCACAAACTCCTCCAAATCATCAGTGTGTCTCAGTGCAAGCTTGCTATGATGTAGAACTGGTGTATAAACACAAGCTTAATTACAACTGTCATACATTTGGTATTTTCTGAACAGTAAACAGGAACAGGCAAAAATGAGCTGATGAAGTCAGTGCCTACACGTATCAACACAGCTTTAGATAAGAATGTTCTGAAATAAATACCGTCCAAAGCCACTGCATGTGCCACGGCTTCAATAAAAAGTTATTGCTGTGTCATAACTGTCAAAAAAAGGAATCACAAAAATATCGAGGCAATGTTTACAAGTTGCACGATTACTTTAAAGGTAATTATTTAGCTAGAACACATGACTCTTATTTCCCTATGAAAGGCTCTCTACTTAACTGGATTAACACACTATTGATAGCTAAATTCCACTGCCGGAGGCTACTGTCAAGTCATCATTTCCAGAACAAACCTATAAGCTATTTTCTTTATCCTGGTGTGCAACTATTACACCAAGCTCATCATGAATTTGTTCCCAAAGTGCTCTAAAAAAAAAACTGCTGCAAAGAACATTCAAGAGATGCATGACACAGGATTACCTGTTCTAATGAAATTAGACCATACATCAGTCACAGGTTGGAAGGCTAAATGCATTTAGCAGCCAACCAAGAACCTAACATCTGATTTCCAACATTGGTGATTTTGTTTTTATAGACAATACGATTTTGACACTGTGAAAATTGACTACATCCTGGAACTCAACTCTCAGATGTTTTCTAGGAAAAGCAAATCCAGCTCTGCATTCTCAGCAAATAGTTCTCATGAAAATGTTTACATTTTTCTTATCAAAAGCGACCTTCAGATATGTACACTCACTTTCTCCACCCATTTCTCAGTACACACAATACACAGGTTTTACACAGAGATGTTAGAGAGGAAAGAATAGAAATAACCTTCTTCAAGATAACCTTTCCTGCACAGAGTTGCATTCAGGGTAATGCCACTGGAAAACGTGCCCCATCCTGAGCCATCCACCTTTCCAGAGCCCTCACCCTCACATTTCTGTGGGATGGTAACACAGAGCTAAACAAAGAAGAGGAACTTCTGACCTCTCTGCTTTCATGGAATCATCAAGAACCATGTCAATACAAGCAGAACCCTCATTTTTTTAACCTCATTTCCATTTGCAGCATCTAACTAAAACAAAAAAAACCTGAAAAAAAACCCACCTGAAAGTGGCATCACCGTTTGTTACTACTGTACTTTACATAAAGGGAATTTATTTTAAAGTTAGGCTTAGTAACAGGAACAAAAATTATTAAAAAAAAACCCTAATTGGTTCCAAAATGGGGAATTTTGAAGTCTAACTTCCTTCCTCATCTCCCAACAACACTCTCTGTTTCTTGATGCTGATAATGCCAGGTGGGAGACAGAGCACAGGCCTTCCAAATGAAGGGCCCCAAAACACCTCTCAGAAGGGCCAAAGGGGAATAACCAAAAAGGTTAAAGTCCACCAGGAACACAATCCAAAGAAAACATGTTAGGGACAGGACAGGCCAATGTGCTGGCTGCACAAAGGACTCAGAAAGCAAGTTAAGAGTTCCCTCATTCTGTACTGGCAAAAAGTGCTCCCCTACTGCACTGACACTGGGCTGCTTGGAAAATTTCATGAGCCCATCTTTCCAACACAATTTGCCCTATTTTCCTGGGCACTTGTCTGGCTCAGCAACATCAGCAGCCAGTGATCACATTTCAAAGCACTGGTCACTCATGCAATAAAATTGCCTGTTGCACCACACAGCAGCTCCTCATCAGGACCTTTTCACAAAACAATAACAGAATCTATTTCATAAAACAGAACTGGACTGGGGAGTTTCACTGTGCAATTTTGCCAGGCCAGTAGTGTAGTGTGTCATTAATAAATAAAAAAAGAAATGGAACAGAAAAGAAGCAACAAAAAACTAACATGCTACATTGACTGGACACTGACTGCATCTCTGAGTTTACATTCTTCAGGAAGTTATTAGAGACAGCCCTCTACCTCATCCCATCTATTACTGAATGGGTTATGTATGATATAGGAAAAATAATGAGACTGAACATAGGAAGATTCCCCCTTTACAAAGGAAATTATATTGTAATGACATCTAGGTCTACTTGAGATACGTTTGTTGATCACAGAAATTTGCGTCAAGTGCTTATTTTTGTTTTAAAATGTAACAAAAGTGTTACCCCTAAGCATGCAGTTGTCAATTATGCAAATGATACAAATCAGGTTTCAAAGCACGACAAATTTTTTGCATTTTTCTTAGACAAGCCATAGTTGAGTCCAATAAAGCAAAAAATACCATAGCTAATGAAAAAGAAAAAACAAATTGGAAATTTAGTCTGATTAAAACCGAAAAGTACAAAAATTAAAATATTTTCCTTAAAACCCAGTTTAAAGTAAAAGCTAAGTTTGACCAAAAAAAAAAAAAAAGAGTGCATTAAACCACATCAGAAATTAGCACCTGGGGTACTAATCCCTTTCAGCTACCACTTCTCTAGTGACATGTAACAGCTTATTCAATGTAAAAAAAAAAAAAAAAAAAAAAGTGAAAAAAACTGCTGTACAAGAGATTTAAGAAAAAGAAAAGATATTTTAACTTGCAAAAGAAAATACTGTTAATTGCACACAGCCCCTTTCCAGTGACTCCCTTTGCACTCCCACCTCTCCTGCACACTGAATTTCCAGAGTGCCACGGTCACCCTGAGCCGGCCAGGAGCGTGGGAAGGGTCCCGTTGCATAAGATGTTATTAAGGCAGCAAAGCCTGGCTGCTTAACTGCAGATACTTAAACACTCAAAATAATTACACAGATTAGCCAGGGACAGTGGAGCAGCAGGGAGCTGTTCCCAGGTGCATCCCGTGCCCCAAGGGCTGAGCTGGGAGATGTTGACCCGTGGGTGTTTAGCAGGAGGCAGGACAGCAGTGACCTCCACTCCTGCTGGACCCACACACTTCCAAGTGATGGAAGAATTCCCCAGCCACAGAACTAATTATGCTATATCAACAAGGTAAATATGACTCCCACTCAAGTTAATTTACAGGCATAAAGTACTTTTCCTTCCTGCCCAAGCCACTGCAGTTGAAAGACAATGCTTAGCAGAAATATGTGAAGAATCCCACATTACAGTATTTCAGATGTCAAGCATCAAAGCGTATTTTAGAACAATCTGGGCTAATTTCAATTTTTCAAATATTTACTCATGGGCTCAGACCTACAGAAGTTTGGCACAAGATACAACATACTAGTTAAAGCAAGCAAGACATTATTAAGTATTTGCTTCTCCACGGTAGGGTTAAAAACCCAACCAAAGGACCTAACAGCAGAAAAATTAAATACAGCAGGACACTGCTCTGAAGAGGCAATTCTTTAAGTACAGGTGTATACAGCTATAGATATCTTTGAGCATGCTCTCCCTTCCCATTCCCCAGTACATTTTTTGGGTGGGGATGTCTTTTGCTTTTGGGGGTTTGTGGCTTTTTGGTCGGTTGGTTTGGTTGCTGGGTGGAGGGGGTTTTGGTTTGCATTTACAGGGTTATGGCTGGTGTTTTTCCATCTTGTTTTTTCTTTTAAATAAATTTCCCTGCCCTGTCTGCAGAGTTTTTTTGTTCCTCCTGCAGTGGCAGTGCCATGAGAAGAAAGTGTTGAGCAATGAGCTGGAGAGAGAACTAAGAACACAGGCTCTTAGTCAACATCAGGAAACTATTTCCACTTCAGAAGTCAGGAAGCTTTTCACACTTGTGCCATATTCTGCTGAAGAAGAGAATCTGCTGTCATGCCACACAAATGTAAACAAACCTATCAACAACCACTGCACTGAATTATACTTTGCTGTTGCTGTTTCTTCAAATTTGCACTATACTCTTCCCAGACAACAGTGAACAACCCTCAATCTCTGTTTTGTTTTCTATAGCATACAAAGGCAACACGTATTATTGAGTTAGTCCAGAGTTATGCACACACTGACTTGTCAAATAGCTACTGCAAAACAGCAAGGACAACTACCAACTTCTTCCTTTGCACCCTGCAGGAGTGACCAGTTTGAATCTTCCCTCTACTCTGCAGCTGCTGTTTGTACCTCTGGGACTGGCACCTTGGGGATTTTCACCTCCTGTCAGATTTGGGTTGAAGTACTTGAAGGTTCAGTGGTACAGGGACAAAGGCACACTTTATGCACATTAATCAGTCAGACAAAAAAAGCTCAGAGGTCAGCTCTGAAGCCTTTCCAAAAATTCCCATTAGATTACACCCATCCAGCAAACATCAGATTTCTTACTGCAGGAGTTTCTTGCACTACCCATTTCAGAAGTGCAAGTGCAGGCCACCAAATGCCCCCTCTCCATAAAGCTGACCACAGTCCATTTTCAAAGCAGGTGCTTTTACTTGTCCTTCATGCTCAGCCACTGGAAAGTTAGAGGTGCAACATATACAGAGAAATTTCAGAAATTTATCTGTAACTATTCCCTCGTGAAAAACTCGAAACATTTGAAGAATCTTTAAGAGGAACTAAATGGACACTGTCTCATGCAGAAGAAAAATTCAGCTACGTCACTGTAACTTAAAAACTGCAGAATGAATCCACTCCAATGACTGTCATTAAACCACTTTTTGATTTGCTAAAACCTACTAAGCTGTGCACTGCCTTTTACCTCAAAGCATGTAAACCACATGCTTGACAAAATGTTAAGTTTGTCTCACAAAGGAAAGAGCTGTCTTTTAAGGCACAGCCACAAGAAAAAAAAAAGGGGGGAAATGCTTGAAAATATCTTTCTAACCTTAAAAAACAAAGCTAAAATTAAAGCACAACAGCAAGGACAAACTAGTTCTTACATCCAATTTCATACATATTTAAAATACAAAAACAATGCAACTCATGACCAAGAAGGACTGAGAGCATGCATGTGTGCAATACACAGTGGTGGGATGTACAAATAAACCACCACCAAGCCACCAAGCAGAGCAGCTTTCTGCCATACTTCAGCAACTACAGATTAACACATGAGCTTTTCAAGAGTTACACATTTTGTCACACAGTCTCTGGCTGCCCTGAGCACCCTCAGCCTGGCATCCACCACCAGAAACACATGGAAACCCAAAACAAGGACCATGCTAAAACTAGGAAATTGCAGCTCTCCTGTGTCTGGAGACAGAAGAGCACTAATTATAAAGTGATTAACTTCTATTAGAATTTTCATTGTGTCAGTAAAGGAGAGGGAAGGGCTGAGGTTGCTGTTATGCGTTTGGCATGCCACATTCATGTAACACCACCTTCTCTGAAATGGTTACATGGATCCAGATTCTGTATCTTGGGGGAATGTGACCTACATAGATTGGTTAACAAAATGGCTGAAGGGGTATTTCAAGCCTGCAAGAGAGAGTCAGTGGTCTCACATAACCTCAGTCCTCTGGATACATGGAATGAAAATGCTGAAGTGTTAAAAAGTATCTGCAGAACAGGAAACCATGTATGGGCATGACCTCCATCCAGTTCAGTAAATTAAATATTAGACTAAGTTTGGGCGTTTCTCTTTTAATTTTATTTCAGATACCTCTGTGTTAGAACAGAGCCAGTGGGGAGTCATTTGATGATATTTGTACACAGTCTAATAATGATGCTACAGACAGACACATGAAGAAGAAAAGGTGCTTTATATACATGGATGCTTAATAATCATAACCTCAGAAGTGGTGTGGAGAGAGATTAAGCGGAACAAAATTAGTGCTAATTTATGTTAGGCAATCCTGAAGTTGTTCTTGCAGGAAGGCAACTACATGGCTACAAACTGAATATCCCAAATGGCACATGGCACCATTCCACCAGCAACCATCCCTGTGGGACAGTCATTCCACGGGCACTAATGGGGCCCTAATGACACAAACTAATTCCTAATTATCCTGCTATGTAATACCCTGCAGGGTTGCAGGGGTTTTCCCTTGTTAAATATCAGCTAGTTTTTTTGGTGGGTTTTTTGCAGGCTTTTAGCAGCTAAACAACTGCTGCCTATATTAAACACTACAACAAATAGGAAAATTACATAAAGTGAGACAACACTAGAGATGTAAGTGGTGTTGGTCAGAAAAAAAAAGGATCACTGTCAACTCAGTGAGAGAAGACTCACAGTTCATGGCAGGGCCAAGAGACCAGCTAAAAACCAGCAGAAATAAACTTAAGAATCAGTGAAGCACTTCACTATTTTTAGTGCCTCTCTCTGCAGAAGTTACACAGCACAGTCAGACAGACATCAACTACAGAGCTGTCCCAGCTACTCTGTGTGCACAGGGAAGCTTTCAATTTAAGAATACTTTCTTACTGGAAATCGTTGAAATAATTCAAGGCTATATGAAAACCAAAGCAGTCAGAAGCCATACCATATAATCTACAAATTACATCCTCCTGTTCTACTTTCCAGCTCTTGTTACCAAAAATGCTGGGGCCCACTGCTCTACTTCTAGCTACTTTCCAGAGAGGTGAAGTGTCCAAAACCAGCTGCATCTCCACATGATGCTGAGCCAGCATGGCAATGGAGTGTGTCCAGAGGAAAGCAACAAAGCTGTTGAAGGATCTGGAACATAAATCCTATGAGGAGCAGCTGAGAGAGCTGAGGGTGTTTAGCCTGGAGAAGAGGTTCAGGGGAAACTTTGTATTCTTTGTAGTCTTGAAGAATACTTTAAGATATTTTAATATGTCTGGACATCCAGTATAATTTATATTTAAAAACCCAAACAAACTAGATCTTAACTGGATGGCAAGCAGTGAAAGAGCAAGAAAAGCAGGAGCTCAAAAATTTAAATATTAACTGGGGCTCACAAAAAGGCACTGAGAACAACATCCAAATACTGTTAGTGTGAATATGGCTTTTGCCATCATATCTTTTTGGCAAGTATCAAGTGCTATTACTGATCAATGACCTAAAGCATGCCCCAACCGTTTTTCAGTTGATAAAACAACAATAATATGCAGTTTAAAATCTTCATATAGTGTAATATTTCTACAAAAGCCTTGTACATAAGTGAGGTGATGGCAGCAGTTTTTCAAAGAAGCCATGAAATGCACATGCTCGAAAGCTAGCAGGGAATTAAGTTTTATTGAGAGAAAGTAACAAAAGTAATGATAAAATCTATTTCAATTCAATTCCTAGAATCAGTTTTGGACAATTAAAAGGCATTTATAATTGACATTTATTTTGAGTCTTCAACATTAAAAATAGTTTTGTGCACTACAATGAAGTGCACTCTTGTGAAAGATTTCATCATGAAGTATTGGGTGGTTTAAACATTTTGAATATTCACTACAAGGGTAAGACCCTATCATTCTCAAAAACATCCCAGAAGGCATTCAAATTACTAATGAAAATTCAACAGTGCAATTCTGGAAAAAAGTAACCACATAAAGAGATGATATTTTGCGAGAGCCTGCTGCACTGTCCTGGGACAACGGAAATATCCTTGGTATTCACAAAGGGGGAAATGTTCTTAAGGTAACATCATAGTCTCAAAATGCAACTGCTTGAAAGTTTTACATGTGAAATGCTTTTGGCTTGTTTCTCCCAGCCCTCTAATCCCATTTCACTTCTTAGAAGCTATTTTATTAACAGTCCAAACAAAAAAAGACCTTGAAAACATTAGCTAGCACTGTAGGACCAAGGATCTTCAAATACACAGTATATTTAACAGTCCAAACATTTCAGGCAACCTCTTTTCATACTTTTTAGATTTTATTTTACTTAGTTACATCCCAAATACTTATCTTTATTTTTATCTCAGACACCTCTACCACTTTCCAATCAGAGCCTAAATTCACAAGAGGTTTCTTCCCTTGTCAGTGTTTTGGTTTTTAATGCCCCAGTATTTTATTGCTGGTTTTGGTCTGACTCCACACGAGCGTTAAGTGTCCTGAACATGCTCATGTATCAGTCTGTGCTTGCTCAACCTGCTAGATTTTCCACTCAACAGACTTCCAACATATCTGCTCCATCCTCTTCACTCCTGGTGGGAGCCATGGATGCAGAAAGAGCCTTCACCCACAAAACACCTCTCCCTTGAAGCCAAGGATGCCAGATGCAAGAGATGGGCTGGTGCAGAGGTTTGTCTTTCCATCCCATTGATTCAGATCTAGTACTGCCTGCTCTTACAGCAGGAATGCACAGCCACATTTGGAAAAGAGGCCCAGTGGGAGCAATTTGTCACAATATTTACAAACACAGCACTGCAGCTACCACTGATATTTTCTGCAACCCAGATATCTGATACAGCCACACTCACGTACGCACAGGCGTACGGCGAAGAGATCTTTGTGCCTTAAATATCAGGGCAGTGAGAAAGAAAAAAAAAGGATCACATTTCAGTAGATCTATTTTAATGTCTGAAAAATAAAAGCTGCTTCCCAAAACTTTAGCCATGGCAAACGGGAAACCATTGAACCTCAGCAAAAATGAAATATAGCAAGAACCAAGAGCTCTTTTGCCATGAAATTCATGACAGAATTTCCCTTCTGTTCAAACGATGCAACCTAAAGACTAAGAGAACCCTCAACTGAACTCTGATTTACATTGTTGCTCCAGCCATCATGACTAACTTGAAATCTGGGCTGACATTACTAGAATCTCCAGTGGCTACATGGTACCTTCAAATGCTTCATGCATTATCCCAGGTTATGTTACTCAGAAAATCTCCAGCTCAGGAAAAAACCCAACATGAAGGCTAGATGCCATTTCATCTACTCCCATCCCCATGATTCTCATCTGGATCTTCAGAGAGGATTTAAAAAAAAAAAAACTAACTTGCAAAATAACAGTAACCCTGACACTCTTTTCTACATTTTTTTTAAAAAATCCCAAACATGAAACCAAAAACCCACACCATTACCAAAAAAATCTACACTTTTTTTCTGCTTCTATGAACAGAGAATAATAAGGTAATAGAGATAACCATGATAACATAAGAGGTAACATAACTACATTATGTTGACTAGAAAATAATGAGAGAATTGAAAATACATTTGTTATCAAATAACTACATAAACATGAAGTTATGAGCTAAGATTGCCACTTCTGGATGATACTTGCAATGGTTTTTAGGTCCTATTAATCATGAGGTAGAAGTTTAAAACGGGAATTCAATAAAACAATTAATGAACAGTATGCAAAAAGTGCAAACAAAGTCCTGCCAAATCAATAAAACAATTTGTTCACGGACACAAGCCACAAAAGCTTATCTTGACATTAAGTTCCGTTTGCTCAGATAAGGAAATAAACCAGCAGCCGCGGCTCTGCAACTTTAAAGAGGGGAAAAAAAATTTGTTAAGTGTCCCAATTCACTTGTAATAGCAATTCCTTACATTATCAGGACTCTCTTACATATACCACTGACAGTAACCATGCTCACAGCAGAGCAGCTGACTTTGAACAGGGCTGACCTTGAGCAAGCAAACGACCTCAGCAGCATGTACTTCTGGCTTATTTCACTGCAGCAGTGAAACAGCCTCACCATCTATAGAAGTCTCCCGTCTCTGGCCACCACCCCTGACTATTTTAAGATATCCCAATACACTTCAGTGATGCACAGTTCAAAGTGATAGAATAACATCTGCTAGCATGTTGAAGTGTAAGTTGTTTACAGAGGCATTTTTAGCTTGTTCTCGCACCGTGCTTCCCAAACTGACAGAAAAATCAATTGATTAACAGAGCTTTGCTTCTCATTTAAATGTATCAACCCCAAAATATAATAAATGCTGAGCAAGAATTTTAAGCATTGGGAAAGGAGAAAAAAACCCAATGCACCCCACTCTAGATAAAGCTCATTTAAAAGCTTCAAGTATGTGACAGCAATGGGTGAACTTGGAAAGGCAGTTGCTTCCCGAGATGTCAGTTTTGCACAACTTCTCCCCTTGCTCACTGCTTTAAAGAAAAGCTGTATTACGAGAGATATTTATTTGTATACAGGTTTTCAACTGCTATTTTAAACACACAGAAGCTGTATGCTGACCTGATATGAGGGGAAGATAATCATGGAGTTACTCAGATGCAATGGTTCTGTTACTGAGTCATAACAACTCATCCTGCTGACAACCCCAACCTACAGAGAGAAAACACTGAATTTCCAAAACCCACTCCACCAAGAGCCACCCTGTGTTCTCAGGAGTCCCTGGAGTAACAAGGACCACATCTAACCCAGTTACAAAGGCCAGGGAGAAAACAAGCCTCTCTGGGAATTTATGGCCATGAGAATTTTTTTTCTAATTTTGAAGGAATGCATGTAAGAAAGGAGAACAAGAAGTAAATTGCACATAAATTTGAGGGGTGGAAAACCAGCATAAGCTGACGGTGGTTTGTTCTGAAACTTAGCATGAAGCTGCAAAAGTCATAAATGAAAAGCTATCCTGCTGCAACAGCCTCAGAGCAGGCACAGAGCCTTTGCTGAGCCCAGCTCATGGGCACTAAATAAACCACACAGTTCAACTACTTTTTTCTTCTTCCCAAACACAAGAAACTGTTCCTTTAAAACAGAAAAGCCCATATCAGACCAAATCACTCTTTGAGTTGCAGCAGAACCGACTGGGCAAATGAAAACAGTGTCATGACCACAGAACACCACCATTATCACTTTTCCTCTGTCCTCTCTGATCTTCATGGGAGAGGAGGGTAAGAGAAGGAGAGGGGGAAAAGCCTGCTCTCATCCACCAGGAACACATCCAACAGCAATTTTTCCATCTCTCTGAGCTCCGTTGCAACACTATTGACATTTGGCATTTTGTCTGGAACGAGTCTGTTGATTAGCAACTACCCTTAGTTGGAAGGCTGGAGGGAGAATATCACTGTCCAGTTCTGGAATGGGGTGACTGCACTGAGTGCATCTACTCACATCACTTGCTTTTCCTTATGAGTGCACTGCTGAATACCCAGGATCGTATTTTACTGCTGTCACCAGTGGAACAGAAAAACATTTCTGAGCCACGAGCATCTCTTACTAACCAGACACCTTCCATTCTGCCACATCACTGCAGTTGCCCTATGGGGTCTAGCTGGTGCCCAGTTTAATCTGGAGATCAGTTATATTGCTTCCCACTGGCTTGGTTTTCCCAATGAATTTGGCTATGCTAAGCAAGAGTTGGCCTGCAGACCCCAGGATGCCAAAAGGAAAATCCGCTGGACGGGAAACCAAGTGCTTCTCCTCAAAACACATTTTCAGTCAAGCTTCCAGCTGCACTCTACCAGCAACATAATCTGACACAGCACAAAGATGATGATGTTTTCTTTGGAGACAGGAGGTGAAATAACCATGGAGGCAGCTACAGGGGCTGATGATGAGCCACTGTTCAACTCCCTTTGGGGGCTGTGCTGCAGGAGCCTGCAATGAAGTTGCACACTCACTCCTACGCCTGCAATGGCTACTGTCAGAGCCACAATATTACAGGGATTTTATGAATGATGGGCTTGGTAAGGTTTACTCAAGACTCATTTTCAAAATCCCCTTAAGGAAGACAACCCAAATTAAATCAATACAAAGGTGATTCTCCTTGAAAAAAAAAATTAGCAGTAATTCCCTGAAGAGGTACCTCTGAATGCAATACACTGAGAAGGCCACTGCTTCCCATGGCAACAGCAAGGAAGGTAACCTGGCTCCCTGAAGCAGATGGGCAGCACCACCTTGACCATTTCACTCCTCTTGGAGGCTACTGCTAATTGCAGACAGCCATTCTGAAGCCTCTCCTCTCATATATGCTTTCCCAAATGCATCTCACCTCAGGAAAGAGGCAAAACAAGGGAAAATGACTTCCAGAGAGAAACACCATGCCCTGGGAAAACTTTCTGCCTCACCAGATGAGCACAAGAGACCAGACTTAGAAACAGATGTTTAGATTATCCTCCTCCACAGCCTGCACTGCTTTCCATTCGGGATGCAACACTCCCCTTTTCATGATTTGGGGCACGGTTGACCAAAAGGACAGCAACACACTTCTCATACCATTTCCAGAAATGACAAAAGCTGGATCACCTACGCTGTACGTGAGGGTATTTTCTTTTGAAAATGTACACACTGCTTAGTTATTTACCTCCTTAGATCACTCACAAAAGGTCAGCAGTCTTAACGTGTGAGGCCAGAAGCAGAAAAGGGCTTCAAATACCAGATCTCTCTAGTCCACAGCTATTAAAATCCAGACCAGCATAAAAAGAGCATGTAAGCACAGACACTGCCTTTCAGGGAAAAAGCATTGAGAATAACATCTGATCTTTAAAACAAATAAAAAAATCATCTGTGACTTCAGACAGTGTATTGTAGCTAGTATTTATTCATACCCATACTCAACAATTTCTAGCAATATAACAAACAGGAGCTTCCAAAAGGTAACAAAATGTCAACATCTATTTTTCATACATCTTTTAACCATTTTCTTATTTTCTCTTTGCTTGACAAAGCTGAAACAGGTAAACATCAAGTCATTATCACTCCATACAGTCTGTCTCCACTTTTCTGCTTGCTTATACCCTATTAAAATTCAGTTAGTCTCACTTGTTTAGGACCCCTCCTCATACAAAACGACCCTAATATCTCCAACAGTCATCATTAGGTCACCTCTCCTTCTGCAACAGGCTAAGGTAAGTCAGCCCATTATCCATTCACCTGGCTACATGATGTTCTCCCTCCTTAAGTCCTAATCCTCTTATTACTCATTTTTCCAACTCATTAGTCACTTCCTCTTACAGATGCAAAACAGTGACACTAGAATTACAAATAAACACCCTAACCCTGGACTTCGAGGCATTCTCCATTCTCATGATCATTAGTTCACTAAGGTCCCAGGAACAAAAAAACAGAAGCAATGATCAGACTGGGGGAAAAAAACCAATAACAACAACAATAAAAAAAACCTACCACTACCAAACAACCTTTTCTCTTTATTCAGTTTTGTAAAACTTGTTTAAACATGTCACAGTCAAACACGTCAAACCTGAACTATCACTCCTAGCCTCTTCTAATTCAAAAAGCATTTAAGTACAGTTATATTTTAGATATAACTGCTCCTTATCTGATCGACAAAAAGCACAATCACTCTTAAAATAAATGTCATCTCAATATAAGATATTCTCCGAAGGCCCTTCTCCTTCTTCTGTAAGACTTTTCACTTCAAGTTTCCCCAGCATGATCTATTTTAAAACCTTTTGAATCAAATCCCTGTTTTCTGATATTATTTACACTATTCTGGAGCTTCCAATGGAACAAAAAGAAATTTGGAGGAACTGCCAGGCTACACAAAGTTAGTTTGAATTACACAACTGGTAGAGAGCTACACATCCATGATGAAATCCAGCATGCTGAAAACCTGTTCAAAAGTAAAAACTCTTGCTGCAAATGATTTTGAAGACTATTTTTCTTCTTTTTATGTCCTTTTGATTTTCAAACAGTACGGACTTGGATGCTACTTTATAGAAGGATTATAAAATTATAAATAAAAGGAGCATGATCTACTGAAGCCTGAATATTTACAAAGCACTTCAGCATAACTTACTAACTAGGAAATTTTAGATGCACATGCCATAATGAGTCCATATCATTCAACATCATTGAGGCAAGACAAATATATGCACCCACAAATCTTATTCTTGGGGCATGATATTTTTGAATAAACACCCACAGGGAACCCCACTTACTCACATTTGAAGGGAATACAGGCATCCAAAATTCCAAGGAGTTGCACACTGATCCTGCCAGCAATGGACTTGCCCAAGCCCATAAGCATGCCAGAATTATACTGAGAGATGCAAAACAATATCAAGCCAAGTAAAACAGAACTACAGCTAATACATTTTTATGTAGGCAACTAAAAAAGAGCAATGTCTTGTCTATTGAGCCATCTGAAATAGAAAAAAAAAATGCCAAAAGGAATTAGTTGAGGCTGAAGTACTACAACAGGACCACCCAGCCTGGCTGTCCACAGCCCCCCCTCTGTCAGTTCTTGGAGACAGAGAAGGGAAAAATGGCAATAGCTCACAATAATCTGTAATTGCTTCAACAAATAAAAAAGCCAAAATAGCTAGGGAAACATTCTCAGACCACGCATCTTGAGTATCTGCTGAATTATGATTCTGTCCAGACCAGCTGAAGGTAAGACCTTTGCACTTGTCTAGAGCCTCTCAGAATTCCTGCCATCTTTGCAAGCCTGGCCTGATTTGTCCTGAGAGACCCAAAACCACAGTATCTTAAGCAGTGTACAGCTTTTACACCAAAATGAACTCCCAAGCTACTTAAATTTTTATTCCCTCTTGTATATATTTTTGCATAATGTGGACATGCATCAATCCAAAACATTTCCCAATTTAGTTTTCTGCTGATGAACTTCAGTGCAGTTTTTAAATCCTCTGCTGCAGTTTGCAATTAAGTAATAGAGAATGCAGGTGACAAATTAGAATATTTTATGTGAGCACTGTACATGAAGCATTCTTATTTACAAGCTACAGTCGAAAAATATTCCTCTGGTATGAACTCCAATCACTAATTTCATCAAGCCTAGAATTGCACTGTGCAAGTTTTCATTTCCAGCATGAACAGCTGTAAAATATTTAAAATTTTCTTCCAAGTACCCATTGTCCTAGATTACCAGCTTCTTACTGAATCGGCAGACAGGCAATACACAGCACCTACTACTGCCAATGATGCAAAGCAGAGCTGAAAAAGATCTTCAATCCAGACAAGTTTAGCTTATAAGGAAAACAAAAGGACTAAATATTGATAATTTTTAAATGTCAGGCAGATTGGGTAACTATTGAAAGAAAACTTTAAAAAAATAACCAATCTAAACTATCAAAAACATACATCCATTTTCAGGCAAAAGCAGAATGCAACCATATACCAAAATCACTTTAAATGCCCTTCTGGTATCACCCCAAATATTTAAGCATCCTATCACTCCCTAACTCCAGAAGTTTACTGAACTCCACAGCTGCTGAAGGCACTCAGTCAGAACAGAGTTTCTAAGAACTAGGGAAAATATTTACAAGTGCTGGAGAAAAACAGAGGCATTTACATAATCTTTGGCAACAGGATGTAGAAACATGGCACTTCCAGTACACTGTCCAGCTGCTTACAGAAAAAAAAATCCATCATGTTTGAAGGCTGGAACAACATCCTAAACAAGCAAGCGAAAGATAATTTTTTTTTCTTTTCCTTTTGAACAGTCTCAGAGGTCTGAAAATAACAGTAAGTGATGACTTCAGAGAGCAACACAAAACATACTTCCAGGGAAAAGACAACACCATAAACGCATTCAAAGCAAGTATTCACATTCAAAATGGCAACCAACTACATCATTTTCACATTCCTAGGCGGCCTTATCTTTTCCAAATTATTCTTATTAGTTACCTGGAGGAGCAATATTTAAGTGTTTGTTTTCAAACATACATCCATTTTCAGGCAAAAAACTGAAGTGAAAGAGACACCTACCTGTAATACCGAGATTGTAAATAAGTAGAACAAATAGTCTTTGATACATGGCTGGCAGACCCAAAGTCTATGACTTTGACCCGGTAAGGCTGCCGAACGGGATCCACCAACATAATGTTCTCTGGTTTGAGGTCAGCATGGATTAAACCCAGACTTTTCAGTTTTTTCAGTGCAGTGGCCACCTGTTGCAGAATAGGCCTTATTACTTTCAGTTGCAGAGGGCTGAATTTGTTTTGCTTCAGGAAGTCGTACAAATTCTGCTCCAACATCTCAAAAACCAGACAAGTGTGGTTACGATGCTGGAAGCATTCATAGGCTCTCACAAAGTTAAACTCATCAGCATTCTCCGTGCTCAGCCTCGCTAAGATGCTCACTTCTATCTGCCCTTGGCGCACGTACGAAGGGTGATTCTTCAAGATTTTGATCGCCACGATCTCGTTCGTCCCCCTCTTCCAGCACTTGACTACTTGCCCAAAGGTCCCTCTTCCCAGGAAATCGAGAACCTCGTAGGTGTTTTTCACCGAGCACAACACCTCGTGCTGCACGAGCTGGTAATCTCCATCCCCGCTGGTACCGCTCTGCTTGGAGGCCGCGCTCACCACGGCCACCGGGTTGCCCACGCTGGTCTGCAGCATGGCAGGCAGCATGGACAGCTCATCCACGATCTGCATGGTGCTGCCCTGGTTGTCCAGCTCCTCGCTCTTACGCTTCAATCCGCATCGCTGGGCTCCTTCCAGGATATCCGACCGGCTTCCCCGCGGCCCGGCCCCAGGGGCCTCCAGCTGAGCTTGCTGCGCCCACGCTGCCAACGCTTTTGTAGCACCTGCAGTATTTTTTAAAGCCACAGCATTTGACTGCAACCAAAAGCTCTGTCCTCGAGGTCTATCGAATGGGTTTTTAGTCTGAAAGAAAGTACTAACCCTGTGGGGAGAAATTCCAAAGTTTTTACCGTTCACATAGATTTGCGGGTAGGTTCTTTCGTGGTACACGCAACTGCTTGGCTCTAGTTTGAGTTTCTTCACACTACAAAAGGCACTTGACTGGGTTTGATAAACATATGGTGGATAGACCAAGACTTGTGAGGCCATACCTACAGGGGGAGAGAAAAAGAAAAGACAAGTGAAAATTGTGCACGTTTCCAAGCTTTCCAGCAGCTGCTACTTCTAAAAGAAAAATCAGGACGCAATTACGTTCTCCAAATGAGCTGTTCTAAAGTTCTTTTTTATTTAGTGTCTTAGGCCAGAACAAGGCCCTCACACTTTACCAGTGCCCACAGAAGGACTTCAGCAGCAGCAGGTTGCTGCAGTGAAGGACTTTAGCTGGTTGGACAGGACTGAGACAGGCTACAGCAGAGCATTGCATGTCAGTTTTCAAGCAGGGGTCCTACCATTGTGCTATTAAACTCAACTTTCATTCAAAACCTCACACCATTTCTACACACAAAAGCAGCACAACGTTCAGTAACACAAGTGAAAAACCAATTCAAATGTTTAGCAATGATGACATAAAATCACTCAGAAGTTCTTAATTGTGAGTCAATGCTACCTGTTACACAAGGTATCCAACCTACTCATTGTAAACCTACACCATCAGGCTTCCAAGAACAGACAAATGTCACAACTGCCACAGATCAAAGAATTTCACTGGGGTGAAAATGAAAGTGGATCAAGCCATGTGATGGGGCCCAAAATAACTTAGGGGGCATGGGTATGTACACATAAACAACAACAAGGTTCCAGTAACTTACGATGTACAGTAACCTAATCCATTCACGGAAGGCAGGTGCTTTCCCCAAGTTCTATTCCTCCCATTGCAGAAATTCGTGTATCAGTGAGAGAGTCATGGGGGTAAAAGGCACTGAGCTTACCTTCCAGGTGTCCTCTATGCACTGACCCAGTTTCCCCTTCCAGACCTGTCAAACACCAGCCTAAAACTTGTCTGTCATGTAGTTAAGCTAAATAGTAAGAAAAAGGCTCTGGATGGACCCCAGTGTAACTACAAGGTTTCAGGGAAGTTACGGTTTATACCAGTCTGATCAGCTCCCAGAGACAAATTCAATACCAATAATACCTTAATTAGATCACTTAATCATACCAAGCACATGAAAATTCTGGTAATAGGTATTTAAATTGCAAATGAGTCATATAAAACTTGAGCTAGACATTGCAGAGACTCTGATCAAATGAAAACTAACCCAAAGCACGGCATAATTATTCTGAAGCTGTGATTTGATTTATGCAAATGAACATTTAGATATCTTAAGAGCAATTAAAATAATCATACCAACACCTCGGTTTAGAATCCTCTAATGGGTTTTGTCCCAGCTGCAGAAGAAAACTTCAAAGCCCTCTCCTTCCCAAAGCTGTTTTCTCAGGGACAGACGATGTAGAAAGCTGGAGACAGCCAGGAAACAGCCAGCAGCTGGGCTCTCCCTCCACCAAACATGATGGGGCTGCCACCGGCCTCCTGCTCCACACCAAGGATTTAACACTAACTATTAACCTCAAAACACAGGAAAAAAATTCCCCAAGCCCCTGACTTCTCTCCTAAATAACGTACCCCATTACAGGGTGCATAAGCATTATTATTGACTATGAGATCTTACTGCCTTTTCTATCATAATTATATTTAAACAAATCACTTACCCTGATCATACTATTTAGATATCCAAAAACCAGCCCTCACTGACTGCCCCAGAGAACACATACATCCAAGCCTCTCTGGAGCTTCCAGAGGCACCTGCACAGTTCAGGCCAAGCCAAACCTTCTACCAGCACCTTACCATTCCTTCAGTTCTGGGATGACTCAAATACCACATCTGCCAAAGACACTAAAATACCAAAATAATGCTCGAGGGTTTTCTTCTTAAAACCTTTTCGAGGTTCCCACCAAAAAATACTCTGCTTGCTTTTTCATCACAATCCCCTTACTTTTTGACACCCATGTGCATGAAACAAGAAAAATATTCAAACTCCAAAAAATTTTACACCTCAAAAGCACAGAAACTTCTCAAGGACCCACACTAGTGTGTTATCTCAGTTTGTTGACAGGGGAGTTCAGACGACCAGAATCACTTTCCTGACTCACAAACAAATCTAAATACTGGGCAGGCCCAGAGGCACAGTATTTAGTATTTATTCACACCATGAAGCCCCTGGGCAGAAACAGGTCCCATGCACTTTCAAGCAGGAGGGAGTGGGGACACCTGGCCCACAGGTGAGGATCTGGCCCAGCTGCAGCAGCCCCAGCAGGTCCAGTTGCCCTGGATCTGCCATGACCTAACAGCAAAAATCCTGCTCCATTTAACTTCTGGAGAAGGTATTTGCCTGTGTAAGCACGTCACCAAAGTTGAGAGCACTAGATGATGATGATAACTACTTTGAAAAAGCTACAGTGAAATAAAGGATGTTTTCAGAAGATAGGACAACAGTCCAGTATGAGGGAGAACCAGAGGGACCAGAGGCCCACTCAAATCCTCACCTGAGCCTGTGAGGACCACTGGCATTTGAAAAGTGCAAATTTTCTTTAGCTCATGCTGCTCAAACCAGTCCTGAAGGTCTGAAGGAACACAGTCCCAGCTTTCTCTTCAACATTAATTTCAGTTGGATAAGAAAAACTAGACTATCATCTTTTGGGGTTAGCATGTTTCTTACAGACCTAACTCCACAACCCTGAACTCTGACCACAGTAACAGCTCTGCTCACAGATAAGAAGTGTTTACTGAGTCATTGCAAGCACATTTTTAGCAACTCAAAAAAAAAAAAAAAACAAAAAAAAAAAAAAAAAGAAAATTGAGCACTAAATGGAAGAGATAACATAGCCAGGAAGAACAACCTTTGATACAATCATGACAGACTGAACTAATAAAATAAAATTTTGCTCCACACAAAAAAAATGGACTTGTACAATCATCTAATTTTTCACCTTCCCCTAAACACTTCCTCATTATTCCCACCATTTTGCTTGTCTTTTTCTAAACATACACTTCTAGATGCCAATGTCATTTGGAGAAGCTACAGTATCTTCACATAACCAGTGAATAAGGTGTTCCTGTGAAACAGGCACATAAGACCCTGCAGCATCCCACACCTGAGACTGCTTAAAGACTTCTGCCACACAGTGACAGAAGGCATTTCAGACAGAAGCACACTCTACCCAACATATATGCAATGAAATCCATCAGAACAGCATGGAACTATCCAACACAACCAGCTGTTGGAGGCCTTTGCTTTGAGAAGCTAAGCTGATAAACAGAACTGATTTCCCTCCACCCACATGAAAACAACCCCCCACAGACAGCAGAGCTGCACAACAAACTTTAAAGAGAAAGGGAAAATACCACAACACCCTCTACTATAACTGCTGTGTTGTAAGGGGTTTTTTGTTGGTTTGGGGTTGTGGGTTTTTTTGTGGTCGGGGATGGTTCAGTTTTTTGGTTCTGTTTTTCTTACTGTGTTGATTCGTTTGTGGGGTTCCAAAGCTTTTTTTTTTAAACTATTTTGAGGTGTTTGGACTACAATACAATCCTATGGATAGCTACACCTGAAAGAATAAAGAGTTATTGTGTTGCAGGTTTTTTGTTGCCCTTTTTAAAAAAAAAAACAGGACTCCCAGCAAAAGAAAATAATACACAGCACATTTTCACCTAGCAGAGAGTGGATCTTTCTTTCCCCCCATCACAAAACATGTCACTGAGTTCATACATCTTTCTGCATACTTCTTAATGAGACTGCTCCTGCTTCCTCATACAAACTGAAGCTGGTCAGACTACACGTACATGAAGAAGCCCAGCAGCAGAATAATGAAGGGATGTGTACAGCCAAACAAACAGTGCTAAAGGAAAGAAAATCTGTGCTCATTTCAGGGAGGTTATTTGAGCCTGAACACACATATGCAGCTGGTGCATACCTTCCAGTCAAATTTAATTTAAAATAAAACCCAAATGTATGCACTACAGACCCCTCCAGGATGCAAACCAAAGCAGAGTAAGCAAAAGCATCAGAAGGACTAAAAAGTGCAATTTCCAGGTGACAGTGCCACAGGCAGCCTCTGGCTACTCAAGTAACTTCCCAGTTCACTTTCAGTTTTAGTCTCAGAGAAGTTGTCCATTCCCCCCCACATATTTTTAAAGCCCTCTTCTCCTTCCACAAGTGCAGGGAGACTGTAACAACTTCACTCCAGCACAGTGACTGCTCCTGGGCAGTGGTACACACAAGCTGAATTTGGTTCTGGCGTTCTCCAGCTTGCATTCTCCAACTGGAGGTTGCTGCATCCCATCTCACTGCTAGTGAATACAGCAGGGAATGTGCAGGCCCAAAAGACCAACTGTTACCACCCTTGACAGGCTTCCTTCAAAGGAATGAGTCCTCTTGGTTTGAAGCACAGAGAAGTGGGAAAACTTGGCTTATTAAACATGAAACTATACAAAACATGTGATTTCTGACCAGAGTTAACACTGTGAATTCTGGGCTTTTGAAAGAAGTACGAACAAAGCAATGAAGCAACTAAGTAAATTTACTTATTCCAACTAAGTAAACAATTTACTAATTCCAACTACGTAAATTCATTGTTTATTCCTTTTAACAAATTAACAAATATATTTTCACAAAGTAATGTCAGTGAACAGGAGGCACTTCAGTTTGTCCCCACACAGCCAAACTTCTCTCTACAAAAACGGAGCAGCAAACCACGCAGATGTGTCTCAGCAAAATGAGGCACCTCTGGTTAACATCTTGCTAATGTTCACCTAAGTGGAACAATGCTCTTTACTTCTCAAGATTATGTCTCCAGCCTCCTGGGGCAGTTCTAGAAAAACTCAGGAACAGGACCAATTTGGCAGACTGTGACAACCTGGAGCAGCACAAGCTGTTCCAGGCCTGACCACCATTAATAATTAACTATACAGTGACATTTCCACATGACTGAGTGAGGGGGGGGTGTGTGGCAAAGTAACTGGTTAATAAGGCCACTGCAAGGGAGCTCAGGAGAAATTGCCACACTGCTCCCTTCATTTAGCTGCAAAATACCCAGCTCCTTCCACCTGCCCCCAGCAGTGCAATCACCACGCTGGTCCTGGTGTAGTAAATTCCCCGCAGGCAAAGCCCAGGCAGCTGCAGCCACCTAATAACAGAGTTAAACTGTAACCCAAGAAAACTTGTTTTCCAACTTCTTTCAGGCCTCCATGGGCAAAAACCAGTTCCAAAACTCACATCCTTCTTGCAGTGCAGTTGGGCATCGAGGGAGGCTCTCTAAACGCTCAGTAACTTCCAGAAAATGCACAATTTGAGCAGTGGCACTTATGAAATGTTTTGTTTGCATCATGCATCACTTTGGAAACACTGTTAGGATACCAACGGTCATTTTTTCCAGGTAAAACAATTGTTCTTTTTATATTAGGTGCCACCCAACTTCTCAAGTTATTTAGTAAATACAAAGCTGAATTAGTTGCCCTCTCTTTCCACACAGATCAAAGTTTATTACCAGTAGCAGCAGCACCTCTATGTTATTGTTTATTTTGGATATGTAGCTGAACAAGCTGTACTGATGCAAGTACTTTCATACCCCATGACCTGTTCACCCTGAGGAATTCCCTCACTCCAGCTGTACAATTAATAACAAAGCATTGGCAATTGAGGTTTCATGCAATTTATAAAGGAAAACATATCCACAGAGAGTGTGAAGTGTCCAGAAATACAAGCTCAGGGAGTCCCACCTTCTGGCCACCTCAAAACCAGCTCTGTGACCCACAGAAGGGAAAGAGCAAAGGAGAAAGCACTGAGGTGTTCCAGGTAACTTATGCCATATAAAATGTTTCCTCACACAATGACAGAGACAGTTCTGGACACAAACTGCACAGGCACACACACACTCCCCCACAGAGAACCAGGATATCAGAGGCAGCTGATGATACCCCACCAAAGAAACCAACACCCAGCTCTGGGGCAGCAACCAGAGATGCAGTTTAATGACAAAAGAAATCACAACCATTCTTGATTAAAACACGTATTTCAGAGCTCAGGAATTTTTGGCCCATCATACACCAAGGGCACTCAGCTGAGCCAACACAGCCTTTGCCCAACATGAAACCTCAGTTCTGCACAGCTCCAGGCTGAAAGGCCAAAGGTTGGTTCCAAGCTTGAGAGAGTTTTAGTGGGAAGCAAATGATACAATGATCCAATTCTGCCCTTGTAGCACTTAGTTACTAACCACTGAAAAAAACATTACAGGGCTGGCTTAGGTCTGTGCAACAGCAGAGATACTCTTAATCAGACACCACCAATGGTGCACTGATAGCAGAAATTGAAAATATCAGTTGGTTTAAGTGTGATACAAACCAGTCTCAATTGCACCATTGTCTTGATACTTGGAAACAGAACTGACGCCATACACTGAACACAAACATATTTTACATAAAATATCTGAACTGCTATGACTCAATGCTGCCATAGCACCAGCAGCAGTACTCCAGAACACAATTGCTTTATTCATATTTTCCACTAATATCAAAAGCTAAATCTTGTGATACCGACATGAATGCAATCACAGCTGAAAAGATAAATGAGACAATACTTGAAGCATTTCTCTTTCCCCCGGGCAAGCTGCTGTTTTTGCAACTGGAAAGCAAGCACAAGCAGTGCAGTATTGGCCACCAGCCCCCAGTGAGAACATGCCCTCCAAATCAGAATGTGCCACCATCAACATAAACAGCACATTTCAACCAGCCAGGGCTTCGCCAGCCTAATCTCTTCTTTTAGAAGACTAATTCTTTTTGAACCTGGAAACAGTAGGCACACTCAAATAAAAGTCCCTAATAAAAGTTTGGGAGAGCCCACACCTTCTGCAATGCTGAAGGATCTACTCAAAATACTGCTACTGTCTGTCACTCTTCAATGCAGCAGGAGGGACCAAGGCAAGCAGAGAGACAGAACACTTTTTCCATTGCCCTAAGTATTTCCAAAAGATTTTGCCACCTTCCCTAAAGCAGAAATAAAATTTGATAGAGAGGATTAGCTCGAACTGCCTGTTGGTACATCACATGTTCAAATGCCACTGCATTTAAAAAAAGAAAATTCCTTCTTAGTCCTTTCTTATTTCCAGTAATTTTATTTTTATGCAATTGCTTAATTTTGCATTTTTTAGAATGCTGGGCTTTCGTTAGCACTAGAAATGGAGCAACGCAGCTAAGCAATTTATTTAGAAGTTTCATTTTAGAATAGGTCTAGACAATATCAAATGCAGCTCCTGTAAGAATATAGATCTAGATGTTTGCTGCCACTTCACCTTCACAATGTCTGGAAGCACACCTGCATGCACACAAAGGTGTCCTACTTACATAGAGTTCATCAGGTCCTCTCAGCTCCTAGCGAGGAGGAAACTCATCCAAAACTATCTCTTCCTCCTTCTCACTAAAAAATATTTTCACCTGGACAAAAAAAAACAAACAAGAACCCCAACAACAACAACACAAAATCCCTGTTCTCCCCACTGGACCTGCACATAAAGTCTGCAGCAGCACACACACAAAACCTGTCAAGCTCACTGAGTCTGACATGCAATGCAAAAATTTGCTAATCAGGCTCTCCTGTACCACGGAGGTGAATAAAACTGTTTCCTACACATTGAGAACTACCTGGTAGAAAGCAATATTTGAGTTAAAACTTTGCCCAAATACACACAGAAAAATCAGTCCCTCTTCCAAGAAGACCAACAAGAATGTCATTATCAAGTGGTTACTGAGTTGTCAAGACAGCACACCTAGAGCATATTCAACTGCCTCTGCAACAAAAATGTCAGAGTAAATAACAATCGAAGCCTTTATTTGTTTTAAAACTGACTTAACTGTAAAATAATTAAGGCATCTAATCCAACACACTTATCTTGATTGATCTCTTTCTGCTGCAGTTTTCAGGTCAGTTGCCCCAGCTACATCAGTAACAACTTTCAAACATTTACAGACTGAGGTGAACACACACACACACAGTAAGCACACGTTTGGAAGGTATTTTTATACATACACAGACAGAAAAAAACCTCTGTGAAGTCCCAGTCTTTTTCCCATAACAAAAATCTGTTATTTAAAAGTGGTTTGAATATTCTGCTTTTATACAAAAGGTGTTTTTCCTTCCTTGTGAGCAACATCATCATGGAAACAGCATTGGTTGCTTCCTGGAAACAGCTGTATAAACTGGACATGGCATATGTAGAACAGTAAAGAAAAAATAGAGGAAAAAGGTGTTTACCACTTCTTTCAGCTTTCTAAGGATGTGAAGGAAGCAGTATTTCCTACAGGTAAATATCAGTGCATTAGAAATCCATTCTCTCTCACAGAAGGATCAGCTTTCTGCCTCCTAATGAATCAATAACTGCAATAACCCATATTACAATGTTTCCCACCAGGGCAAGAAATTTCTCCCCCTCTCCTATGCAAAGAAACTTATTGATTTAACTACACAGAAAGCATGTGAAAAGAAAGGCAAGATTATATGCAATATATGACCCACTACCTGGGGGCCATAATAATACTGATAAATGTGCATAATGTGCATTTTTTTCTCTGCTGTATTCCCTTTCATGTTTAATAATCTTTCCACTTGTAGCATAAATAAACTTTTACCAGCCACTCTCGCTTTAATTTTCAAAAGAATGTTTAGAGACCTCTGTAACAGAGTTGTAAAAACACATTTAGTCTCAAACAGCATTTGTCACAAAGAGCTCCCAAAGTATTTCTTGGGAAAACCTCCCAGGATGTCCTCTTCCTGGGCTCAGAGCTGACACAGCCCAAAGGAAGAAGCCAGCCCCCAGCACCATTACAAAAGCCATAAAGAAAAGTTATTAAAATCACTCTTTAGTATCTCATGAAAGCAATCCACTCCTATTAGGCTGAACACCAACTAATTAATCACAAAATAAGTTGGTATTAAAAGGAAAGAGGAGACAAGGAGCTTTTTTTTCTCCTCTTAGGAACAAATCTGGTTCCTTCTGAAGGGCTTCACAAGATCTCAAACACCAAAATTCCCATATTTAACAGTTTCAAATGCTGAAAAATAAAGATTATCTGAGTACCTCTTCTACTCACATACAATCCCTATAAATCTTCAAGAGGAAGCTGTGGAAAAAAAACTTCTCAACTGGAACACACAGACTGTAGACAAGCAACCAAGTCCAATAGTCAAAAAAAAAAAAAAAAAGGAAGAATTGAAAGGAAAGGGGTAAGAAGTAGCAGATGACCAAAATTTCTAGGAAAAAACACAAGAAGGACAATGTTGACAAGACAATGATGCACATCAACAGCTTCAGTCACAAAGGCATTAATGAAACAACTAAAAATCCTCCTGGAAATTGTGTAAGTTCCACCAATAGTGCCAACACAGAAAAAACCAGCACCATAGGAAAGAGGGGAAGAATTAATATATTTTACTTAAACTAGTGGAATTTGATAAAAGTTAATGCAGCATTTTTTTAAAAAATGCTGACAAAGGACCAAAACAAAGCAGTAAACATGTTGAGACTGAAAGACAAGAGAAAAAAATGTTTATTCTATCTACATATGAAAGAATAAATTACTTTTGCAAAAGCAAATTAATAAAGCTTTAGAAAAAAATATGTATATAAATATCTTTATGGACCCCTGATACTACTGGTTATTCATATCCTCCAAAGGGAGCTTAGCTCACCAGTAAGAAAAACTTCTTTTCCCTTCTTATAAACTTCCTAATGATTATTGGTACTGAAGTAGTTTTCTCTCCACATTTTTGCCTTTATAGGTGAGTTTCCCCATCCAGCCCTTGAGCCTGCAGCAGGTTGTCTCTGCAGGCAGGCACTTGTTTCAGTCTATTCCAGCAGGAACAGGGAGAGGTTCAGATGTCAGCTGACACCCAGAGACCCCAGGGAGCAGGCCTGGAGGGATCTGGCCATGCTAATAAAAGCAGCAAACATCTCTGCAATGAGGACACTCCAGCCCCACACAAAGCACAGCTGCACCAGTTATTGCAATCCAGGCTGAAGTTGCTCTCCTGGCATGTTTTCCTGCCCAGGGACCAGTTCTGCCATCTCACTTCACCACTGCAAGATGAGGTCAGCACCAGGCGAGGAGATCCACTTCCATCTCACAGTTCACAACCAAGCAAAACTAAAGCAAAACCCCTAAAATAACCCAAAGCAGGTTCTCTCAGGTAGTGGTGGCTGCTTGCCCTAAGGCAATGTAACAACCAAGCCCAGCTTCGTGATAAAAATCTTGCCTCACCCAGAAATGTAAGATCCTTGGAAGTTTAGTGTCCTGGTCACACAAAGAACAGCTGCAGGACAGAGGAGCATGGTGACCCAGAGCAGCTCAGCCTCCAGAACAGAGGAGAGCACCAGACACTCAGACCAGTGGATTATGAAATCCAACAGGCCTGGAAAAGTGGCCATGGGCATCTCCAAAACCTCCCCTTTTAAGGGTGTTTATGGGGTTCAGCACAGGTATCAGGACCTGAGCTTTCTTGCCCAGTTTTCCAGCACTTATTCTAAATGGGTGGTTACCACAGCACCATATGTATCCATCCATCCATCCAACATACAAATAAAAGCAGACTTCCATTTGGAAATAACTGACTTTTTGCATCAAAAATGTTATTTGTACTTCATTTGTAATGTGCTTTAAAAAGCACTGAAAAGTTTCCAGAACTGTTACATTATTTCAACAAGAATGGAAAGCACGAGTTTAAGATTACTGATTTTAAAGATAGCTTCTTTGATGGGAGTGATCCTCCTAAAATGCAAAAAGAGTTCTCTGTACATAAGAATCCAGTTACTTTTTTAATATTGGGAGTTGCTGTAGCTTTGATCATCCTAAAAGATAGGAAAATATTTCTTATGTCTGTTTTGTCTTTGGATGTTTGACTGCATCTTATTTTATTGCTGTGTTTTGGAACTCGAGCTTAGCATTTTCATGTTGTACCAAATACTGTAGAGCATAAGAGAGCTGGATAAAAGGAAAAAAGAAGGATTATATTCCTCACTTACAAAAAGGAATAATTTCCTAATCTTTTTCTAAAAACATAACGTAAAAAAGACTGTAAAAAGTTTACATAATGCTGGAACTAATAAATATGTAAAGTTAATAATATTGGGAGAGGTATTTTGAAATTACACTGACTCCAAGTCTCAGCATAAGAAAAAAAAAAAAAAAACAGAACTAAAGTACCTGAGTTAACTTGCTTAAAAAACAGTTCAGTTATTTGGTTCTTCTTCCTTTTCCAAGCCCAGTTGCTATACTGGAGATTCACTCTCTTTTGTCAGAAAGCTACCCACTCTCAAAAATGAAGTGGAGTATTAAGATGCTATATGGAAAAAATGTGATACACCATGAAAAAAAATACTACAAAACTTTACAACGACTATTTCCAAACTGCATCTAAAACCAACACTCACACCAAGTCCTGCCATCTTTTCCAACATTCACTATATTGAAATAAAACAACTGAAGAACTGGGGGGAAGAACCTAGCCTCTAGGAAATACTACACTACCAAATAAAGTCACCAACTAAAATTCACTTTCACAATTACATGTTG
Source organism: Trochalopteron elliotii (assembly GCA_024734555.1). Taxonomy (NCBI): domain Eukaryota; kingdom Metazoa; phylum Chordata; class Aves; order Passeriformes; family Leiothrichidae; genus Trochalopteron; species Trochalopteron elliotii. The sequence goes on from JANPWX010000057.1 coordinate 1,140,480, forward strand.
TTCCCCTGCTCACCTACCACGCAAAGCTCAGTGACTCTGAAGAAAAACAAAGCTACAATTCTTCTAAAATTCTGTAGAAGAGGTAGAGGCTCTAAATTAAAACAGTCTCTAAAGGGGGGTGGGGGAAGCCAAGACCAGGTAACAGGATTTTCCAGGCTTTATCCTTCATTATAGGTTATTTCAGGTTACATAGAGGGTGTTCACTGCCTGCAGAAGTCAGAAAAGGTAAGCCATTACTAACCCATATCACAGCATCAGTTATTTTAGGTAGCCTTAAATAGAGCTACATGGTCTTTTCAGGTGCACTGCACACACAGCACTCGGTCTGGAACATGCTCAGTGCTCATCCTTGCTCCTCTCCCCATGTCTGGTGCTGTGCTTAACCCAGCCAGGGTTCTGAAATACAGTCTCATATACCTGAAGTCCCACCCTATATCTATCCGAAATAACGAGCTTTTTTTTCAAGATCTGTTAAAAATAATACATGATCTTCCACTCCACCTCTGATTGTCAGTGAAGCAATCTCAAGAAATAGAATGTTTCCGTGACCTAGGAACTGGGAAAGCATCAAATGGCACAAACAAGCTTTTTTGAAATCTGAAGGGTGGATACTATTTCACAAAATTCAACAGAAAACTGGTGACAGAGGAAGGTTGGTAGCACCACCATGCTACCTCCACATTTCTTGTTCCCTCAGCCAAGGATCACCAGGTGATTATCAGGCCTGCTCTACCCAACTCCTACTTCTGTCAGTCAGAGCAGTTTAATTCAGCTGTAATGCTCCTGCAGATCAGATGAAATCATTTTATATATTCAGAAAAGCCAAGGCTGATCTAATAAAAAGATATAAGAAGGCCTCTCTGTCCTCAGCTTTATTCCCCAAAGTTCTGTGCAGAAAGCAACACTGCCTGCAGGAACTATTCTGTATGTGCACAGCACTCATATGCCACGACACTCCACACTGCAACAGCGAAATTTAGCTCCACTAAAAGCAGTTTCTCCTCCTGTATTTAACATTCCTCCAAAATACACATTCAGCCTCAAATGACAATGTTGTTCCCATTACCAACGCTGCTCTTCTCCCCCCCCACAAACAAGAAAGGCAACTACAAAATTCCCGTTTCAAAACGCACCGCTTTGTCAAAAGGGCCTTTGTTGCCATGATCAGCACACTGGCAAAAGGGAAAATACAAGAAAGAGAACCTATAGAGGTAAAAAGAAAACCATTCTAAAAACAGGAAGCGTGCAATCCCTCGACACAGTACAAAGAGGAGTATATACACCTAAACACACGAGCTTGGAAAAACACTACATTCCTACACCTTTGGACTGGGGTTTTCACAGGAATTAAGCACAGTTAATTCAGTTCCACCCAGGGGCTGCTGAGCTAACCAACCCTTCTGCTTCTGCAAGTACTGCTCAGCTCCCATCTCCTTTAACGGATGTGATCAATCCCGCAGATGCTTTTGGAAAAACCACCTCCAAAACAACATTTGTTTAGAAGCGACTGCTACGAACTGGAGGACACACAACGAGATAAGCAGCACATGCAAATTCTAGTATTTCTATCAGTTAGTGCTGAGAGATGAGTTGCAAGCTCAGTCTTCCTCCCCACACCCTGTCTTTGTCTCTGCTATCTTGTTATGCAGGAGCCGGTCTCGTTTCCCTGTTTCTGTAGGTAGTTGTTTGAAAGAGAGGAAACACGCAAACACAAAAAAACCCTGAAACAAAGAAAAAAAATCACAAGTGCCGCAGAGACCCCAGGGCAGGGGCAGCTTCCCGAGCAATTTTTCAATGAAACTTTATTCCAGCTGATGGAATCCATCCAATTACAAACGGTCCCCAAGCCCGGAGAGCCACACACCACCACCACCACCGGAATGAGAACACCCAGCCAAATTTATCTCCGGGAAAAAAAAAAAAAATTTAAGAGCACAAGCGGTGCCACACCCTGAGAGAGCAGCTACGAGAGAAGCCCCCGGGAAGAAGTGGAGGGAGTGAAAAGTCCAAGCCCCGCTTTGCAGGGCTGCAAACTCCCCCTCACTGCGCGCTACCATAAAAGGTCCGCGGCAGCGCAGATAAAGCCGTCACCGCCGCTCCAGCGGCATCAGTTTCCCCCCGGTAAGTCCGCGTTAACACTTTGCTCTATTTATCTGCCATCTCACCGTGCCGCTTCGTAATACAGTATTGACCTATTTTCCAGGTGCTTAATTAATCTCTCTCTGCTGGCTGCCGCGCTTGTTAGACAGTTACGGTGTGTATTTTAAACTTAGTTTATAGAAAGCTCTGGCAAATTAACTCTGTTAAGGAATTATTATGTCAGAAAGTCCTCGCAGCCCATCCGAGCTTTTCTACTTGGTGTGACACCAATCCGAGCCTAAACTTTTTGTAAACGATGTCATGGGAGGTAATACTGGGTAGAAAATAAATAATCGCAGAAGCGTGCATTGTTATCAACAACTGCAGCTCTACCTAATGCAATCGTCTCTCAGAGTAACATATTTTCCCACAATTAAAAGACACTAAAATAACTGAAATAAACAAGGCGATACTCAAGCAGGAAGATGCAAAAACATCAGAGTGCCACATAACTTCTGGCAAGTCAAGCTCTGGAGTCCTATAAACTAAGTTAACAAAAAAGGAAACAATCGCAGTTTCTGACGTTTTAAGTCAGATGCAACAGTTAGTAAAAAAGTATAGCCTCTAAAGAAAGCTCTTTATTATATACGTGTAAGCACCTAGCACTGACGATTGAAGGCTTGATTTAAATAAAAATAATTTCTACAAACTCACCACTATTTCCTACAGCGTTAAACACACGTAAACGCACCTGCCAGCTTTACAATTGCTACCGCGACGAATCCAGAACAAACCCCGTACAATCCCTGCCGCAACCATTACGGCAAAGCCTCCGGCAAACAAACCCCTCTGTTTTAACAGAGCTCGCTCTTGGGAACTGACCAAATTTTAAAGCGTCCACTTCCTTCCCAGTTGCTGTTAGTGACACCGGCCCTGGGCACCATTTGTCGCCCCAGCTTCCCCCCCAGCGCGGGTCTCTCCTCGGGGCTCCGGGGGCGAGGGTCGCGTCCCGCCGGGACTGCCAGGAGCCAGCGCGGCGGCGGCCGAGCAGGACCCGGCGCGGCGCGACCCTCGCCCCCGGAGCCCCGAGGAGAGACCCGCGCTGGGGGGGAAGCTGGGGCGACAAATGGTGCCCAGGGCCGGTGTCACTAACAGCAACTGGGAAGGAAGTGGACGCTTTAAAATTTGGTCAGTTCCCAAGAGCGAGCTCTGTTAAAACAGAGGGGTTTGTTTGCCGGAGGCTTTGCCGTAATGGTTGCGGCAGGGATTGTACGGGGTTTGTTCTGGATTCGTCGCGGTAGCAATTGTAAAGCTGGCAGGTGCGTTTACGTGTGTTTAACGCTGTAGG
>JANPWX010000057.1:1144019-1177281 GCA_024734555.1 Trochalopteron elliotii
CAGGGGAAAGGCCTGACTCCCAAGACCTGCAGCTTAGAAAATGACAAGTTGAGAATGAACATGGGAACTTCCAATTCATTTAAACGAATTATTCTGGCCTTATGAGACGAAGAGCCTTCCCCCGCCAGCCTTGAAAATAACTACAAAGCACCAACCTTCCAGATCTGGTCTGACATCCTTCCCTGGCCAGCAGTCCTTGCCACGCTAGCCCAAGCCCATCAGACACACCACTAGCTCTAGAGGTAACAGGATAGAGCAAATGTAGTGACCAGTTTGCATCCTGCATTACAGCTCAGCACTTTGCCTTGCTCAACTCTCCAGAAAATAACAGGATACACCCCCAGTAACAACATATCCCTAATATTATGCATCACTTAAATATTAGTGGTTGGTTGTAGGACTGGTCAACTTCTGCAAACAGCATTCTTGACCCGAAATAGTGTTCAGCTGATGTGGGGCAAAAAAGGAATTACTGTTTGCCTATAAAGTATTTAGCCCCAAGATAAATCCTTGGCTACAGCTACAATTGGACATCACATGCTTCTCCACCTCTTGCCAAAAATAACAAAGAATTTCTTTATTTACTTGCACAACTACACGTACTCTGCTATTTTTTCTCACTACTTGTTCCAGTATTTTCAACACGTCTGCTTGATTTTAACCTTTATTTAGGAGCAATTCTTGTAATAAAGATTGTTAGGATGTGAAGTCAGAATTTTAATTAATTAATTGGAGAAGCCAGACTTATTGTACAGAAGTCCTAAAACTTAACATTGGATTTGCTACCACAACACCACCAATTCTCAATCTTGCAAGTAATGAGCCATATAATTTAAGGCTAGGGAAGAAATAGGTGGGTGTCAATGGTAGTAAATTATAGCACTCAAGAGCTGCTCATCACATCTACTGCTTACTAATTTTAGAAATATTAATCAAGCTCCTAAAAAGAAATCCTACAGAGCTATTTCTACACATTTTATTAACATATAAATAGACAGTAAATGTTGATAAACATTCTTGTTGATTACTTAACCATACAAACTCTAAAGCTGCTTAACAAAAAAAAGCACATTAAATATATGCTGATTCAATCCATACTCCGTCTGCAAACTTAAATTGCTGTATATCACCCCAAATTGTGATCCACTGACGAGTCTCAACATAATTTTTCTGGCTGTTTTTAGGATCTATTTTTAGCAAATTTCGCATGTTTCGCCATGCACCTTCTTACAGTTTGATAACCAAAACAATCCAAATACAGTTGTAAATTTGAATGATACCAATCCTCTACTAACAGGCAAAGTGAATCCAGTGTTCCATGGATACATATGCACAATTTTAACCAACTTTCAGAAAGAGAATTTAGATTTAGAAAAGAAGGGGTGACTTTGGGCTCGTTAACCTCTCTTATCATACTGTTCTCTCACTGGAGTTTTGAGTTGGTCTCCTTTGCTAAATGACAGCACCTCCTGAAACATTCCAGCACTGTCAGTTCTGTCCTCATGTTCCACTTTTTGCTAATTAGATCAAGCTAGACTTCCACTCACCTTACAACAGGAGTATCACCAGCGTGTAATCAAACTCCCAAATCTCTTTGAAACTCCTTCAGTTGCTTTTGTGGAGCTCAGCACCCCTCTGCAGATCCATTCTTTGTCCTTACTTCCTTACAATCTCCCTCAATAAGCTCCCTTCTGTGGGAGCTATTTCAGTTAAAGGTTTCCTCACCCACTGCACATTTCCTCAGCATTGGGACTGAGGGCTGGCCAGAGCCTGTGCAAGCTGAAGTGATGAACCTCCTCTGTCAGTGACTGACTCCTAAGGATTACTTTGGCCACAAAATAGTTTTTAAGTGCCCACAAAGCACAGTAAAACAACATTAGATGTATCAGCAAGCTTTAACACTCTGATGACCGTTTCTATCAGAGTTTAAATGTGACTGTGTCTGAGAAGCCCGCACAAGGTTCTTTTGTTGTTGTTTTTTTTTTTTTTTTGGTCACCTGGAAAACAGCAAACACTTCCCTGCCCCAGTTTTCTCTTGATGAGTACATTTTTGCTGGCAGGCAGCTGAGGGGTTAATGTGGAAACTCCAGTTACACCTGTAAGTACTGTGGACTCCTGAGACCGTTTGGAGGGGAGTGTTTTGTTTCAAAGTACTTAAGTAACTCAGTGGAAGGAGGCCCCGTGTCATTTAGATTCATTTAGAAAGTTCAGCGTTGAAACACACACCTCTGTGGGCTCCTGTTCCTCCTTGTCTCTGAGCCTTTGCAGAGGACAAGCACTAGTTAGGCGTGAGTGCTCTGAGTGGGGAAAAAAAAACCAAACCCAGAAGTTAGAAGAAGATATTTCCAACAGATGTAATCTATTATGCAGCAAAAAGAAATGATCTGTGGACAAACACAGGCTAGAAGCTTTTGGCAGAACACCTACCAATGACATTTTGTGCTATTTTTGTTATCAAAATCCCAAGAGTAGATGCAGACTGAAAATGCTTTGGCTAGAACAATTTGTTTTACTCGTCGAACTGCTATAAGTTGTATCATCAAAACACTTTTTACAGCCAGTGTGAGTTGTTCATATCAACATATGAGTTGCTTGTATCAGCTGGACTCTTAATTTTTGAACAAGCTTGAGTCCTGAATGGGACTGCCATTAGAGCAAAGCCAGCAAGATAAGGCAAGACCACAGGGCTGTAATTCCATCCAGCAGGGCCCGTGCTCAGTCCCTAATAGTAATAACACAGGTGCAATTGCACAAAACAGCAAGCCACACTCCCAGGGAAAAGGGACAGAACTGGCCTCTTACAATTTTCCTGACCAGTTAAACTTCCCCAGTGACAGCTCTCCACTGCTGGGCACTGAACATCCCATTTAGCAGATTCAACTCACCCAGCAGAAAAGGTTATTCTTGGGTCAGGGAAACATTGACTGTCAGAGCTGACACAAAGAGGAAGGCAGTTTTTCCTTATCACCTGGATGGGAGAGCTGGGCAGGCTTCAGCTGAGTTTCTTGGTAGAAATTCTGAAATCCAAACAACCCAGAAGATGTTGTTGTGACCACTGCAGGTGTCCAGGCCTTCACAGGTGGAACAAGCAAAGGTTCCACCTAATTTTTTTCTTTTTTTTTTTTTTTTTTAACTTGCAGGCCACTCAGTCTTTAGTCTTTCCCACAATATTTAATCATTTGTTAATCAGGGAATTGATTCATGGATTCAGATCATAGGATTTGAAATTATAGTATTTACTGTTCTTCACATTGGCTGAAATATTTTATGCTTCCAGTATTTATCCTTCCCAAAACTGAGGAGTTTTTCTCCTTCCTTATCTAAAGCATTTCTAACTGATGTTACTGTCACTTAAGTGTGACTTGTATTATGAGAAACAAGCATTCAATATTCTGCATTTGGATCAGAATTTTTCAAGATCCAAATTCCTGTTGGAAACATGTAAAGGGATCAGAGTTAAACTGATAAAAAGCTCTCTTTTAAAAGATAAAAATTTAAATTTACACTTCCCACTGATTACCATCATATTCAGATAAGCCTAGTTCAAAGTTCCCCATCTCCCCTCCCCATAGATATGTTTGCTAGATGTATCCAAAATCCTACCTTCTGTTGCTGGGTGTAAATGGAAAACTACTTTCAAATTTAAAGCAAACATACACTTTGTTCCTTTTGCAACAACTGGAAGGTCAGTTGAGAAGGACTGTGTTTCCTCAAAAAAACACACAGGTTTCTCTATGCATTTTACATTGAGTCATTTGCAAAAATAAGCACAAATTTTGCCTTTTATTTCCACTTCATTTTTTGCAGATTTAATGCAGGGGAGGGGAAAAAAAGACAGGGTGGAGTGGAGGTGGGGTAAAGTATTTGTTTATTGTTTGCTGTTTAACTTACAAATTCAACAGCCTGGCTCCTCTGGAAACATTTAAAAGCTGCTAGGGGCAGAAAATACTTCCCATGGGCTCATGGTGGTTTTGTGCCTGCTGGTGCCAATGTTCATTTCATGAAGACACCTCAGGTCCCTGAGCATCTCCCAAGGGATGCATGAGGAGCCATCCACTGTGGCTCTTCCAAAGAAGAAAATTAGGAAAAAGCATTAAAGCATTCTTCAGAATGTCTGTCTTTCTACTTGTTCCTTCCCCAGCCTTTAAAACCCAGTTCCAAGAAACCTCCTGCACCATCCTGACTTTTCTGTTTTAAATTCTGCCAGGTAATGGTAACTCTTCAGAAATAAACTTGTCTGGTATCTAAAGGTAATGACAGGGTGACTAAAATGGTAATTCTTAGAAAATGTGAGAAGGATTCTAAGATCTTTTTGGTATCATGTGGATAAAAGCTGGCTGACTTCAGATGAAATGCACTCCTTATCTAAACTAAAACACTAATCCTCTAATTTTTCATATCACAGAAAGGCAAAGTAACTATACTATAGAATCATTAAGATTGGAAAAGACCTCCAATATCACTCTTCAATAGAAGAGTGATATTTATGTACAAGGCAAAAGGAAAAAAAAATGAGTAGAAAATGATAATGAATTTATCTTGGAATTCCATAAATATCTAGTACTTCAATTTAGGTTTTACAGAACTTTTCTCTCTCTTTTTTTTTTTTTTTTTTAAACTGTTTCTCTTCAACCTTATTGTCCTTTTCAGTGCCATAGTTGTTGAAACAGCTAACTGGGACAATTATAATTTAAAAACATGGCACCCTGCTAATTGTCACAGATGATTTTGCTCAGAGACACTGTGAGATACTAATTTCTCTGCTTGTGCTCATATTACATCAATAGGTGTAGATTTGACAGATGCTTCATTGCTGGGTTTTAAACTATGCTAAGATCTTGTTCATATTAACATATTTTCTTTAACAAAGAGTTAAAGAAATGCAGTATTTTGTGGGGTGGTTGAAAAATATCTTTACTGGATCATGGAAATGCTGAGATATCATGGTCATGTATTTTTCAGACTGTATTTTCATTCTCAGTCTGGTTTTCCTCTTTGTTAGAGGCATAGAAGTAGATCATTCCTCACTCATGTACCTTAGGAGATCCACAAGGAAAGGGTCTGTCTGCAGGCAATGTGTCACAATAACATACATTTCTAGTCTGACACTGTAGATTTTCTTGCAGGAGTCTTTCTAATCAGCTATTTTCATGTAGTCTTTAGCATTTGTGGTGGTGTTTGAGTGTCTTTTACATAAGTGTATTTAATAATCACATTTTTATGCTTGCTGTCTCAAGCAGGAAAAGAATTGGAAGTGACTGTTAGGGTTAATGAATGTTAAATGTGTACAAAAATACAGTATGCTTCTATTTTTTAGGTGTTTGGCAAGGACAAATATATTTTACAGTATCTGACTATTACAACATAAAATAGAGAGAATATGATATAAACTGAGAACGATAATATTCAAGGCAATCAACAAAGAATAAGATAATCCACTCCAAATCTAACAATATCCAAACATTGGAAAAATATTTACATAAAAAGTTAAAAAAACATTGAAACACTTTTTCTATGGAAGAGAAAAATTACTTTTTAAAATAAAAACCATATTTAAAGCTGAAATTGCAATGATATTGTGCTAATTTTAAAAACCTTTAATAGCAAATGTTGCCATTTTTTCCCCCTGTTGTTTTAAAATAAGCATCAGTAGGCACCCTACATTTAAGAATATCCATAGGGTACCATCCACTAATACTACAGTAATTTCATTTTTACAGGTGAGTAATGACCTCTCTTTAGTCAAGATCAAGGGCTGCAGAGAGATGAAGAGCACAACAAATGCTCCAGCTGACCTCCATCTCCAAAAGGCATCATTCCTTCAAATAAACGTCATTAAACACAGGCAGGCAGTCAAATGACAGAATTAAAACAGAATCCTGCATCACTCGAGTGAGTCGGTGCTCAGTAGCAGGTCTACTGACTCCAGGGAAACTATTGACATCATCAAAGGTTTCTGAGGCTGTTTGCAGCATATTCCAAAGCCTTTCAAAGTAAATAGTCTGATTCACTGGCTGCTGCTTCGGGCTGATGTTTTCCCGTGACAAAGAGAAGTTTTATCTTAATGCAGAATGGATCAGTCTCCCCCACAAGCACACGGGAGTGGAGCCTGCTCTAACTCTGGCAGGCGCTGAATCACATCCAAGCCTATTTTAGAATTAAAGGAAGATGACCTCGTTACCTGGGTCTCTCCAGCCTCACTGTGAAAGCACTTGAGGACTGAGCCAGGGCTTTGCTATCAGCAGCTAAAAACGAAACCCAAACTGCACAAAAACCCCCTTTTGTTGCACTGGTGTAAGGGCCTGTCACTAATCTGTCTGTGGCACAAATCCCTCCTGAGAAGCAGTTTTGCCCGAGTCAATGTGCACGTGGCTTGCAAATGTCCACGTACACCCTCCCTGAACAGTTTCATACATCAGCAACTCATCCACGTGTTTTCCCACCTTTTAAAAGCAGATATCCTTATTTCTCCCCTCCGCCATGAGACATGGTCAATGAAAAAACAGTTGAAAATATCTTCCAAAGGTTTAAATTACCACATGAGAGACTCTCCTCCTAGAATGAGCAACAGAAAAGGCACATTAATTACATGAGTTATGAAAACAGATCAAACCATTATAAAGAAAGACACATTTCCTTCTTTAGTAAAGAACATATTTTGCTATAAATGTGTCTGTTCAGAGCTGCAAATGTTCTAATAGAATTCCCACAAGGGTCACAAAACTTGTGCTTATTTTTTCTATTTTTCAGTTCCAAACCAGTAACAGCTCAAATCGGATCCAAAGGAAAAGGTGATGTTCGGCAGTAGTTTAATGAATTGTTTTGACCCAGTGAAATACACCGTGTCCCCTCCTAGTAATGAGACACTTGGCAGCAAGTATCGCATGGCAGGGACAGTGGCAGCAGGCTGTCATTACTGCCACAAAGCCCCGTCACCTCCGAGCAATCTCTCCCCAGACAATGCAGGGGAAGATCAGGTAACACTTCTGCTGAGCTACCTGCATGAGCACTTGGTGCTGGTGGTGCTGCTTTGACCTGCAGCCTTTTCAATTTATGAGCTTTTTGACGAGACTAAAAACTTTATAAATATTTTTTTTCTTTTTTTTTTTAACACCTCTTTGCTAGTTAGATGTAAAGCTTGTGTTGTTTTCTGACTGACAGACACTTTTGATTAAGCGAATTTAATTTTAAAATGTTTTAGTGTAAAATGCAGAAAAACATCATGTCTACCCATGTGACATTTTAATTAGATTTGGTGTGAAGACAGACAGGAAATCAGTTGGGTTTTATGGCTTTATCATATTTTGATAAAATTACCACTCTGCTGCTGAAACAGGGGATACAGCCTTACACATTTGTGATCTGATGTTGAAAAGAACATGAGAGAGAAGTGGAAAGGAAAATGGCAAACGTGTATCTATAAATAAAAACATGGTCATAAACATCATGTCATTCATGCTCTACACCAAAACGAACAGCAATGAAATATTACAGGTGAGAAAATGAAAGGACAGAAACTGCACAGCACAAAAATCTACCAGTACCCCAGGAAGACTGAGCCTGGTGAGATTTAATACAATGTGTACGTGCAAAAATTCTCATGGCATCCTCAGAGTTTGGCAATAGCACTGCAGTGATTCTGCTAGATTTTCTCTTGGAGAGGATGACAAGGAATGGACAAATTGCCATCAGGACACAGAAGCACGAGAAAAGGCCCACAGCTCCAGTCTCAGATGCTCCTTCAACTGAAGGTCTCAAGAAAACTGGAGATCCTTCTATAACTAAGTTATTTTTGTCAGCACTATACCTGTGACTTAAAAACACAGTTCCCACAGTTCTAATACATGCACTGAACCTCCAGATAATTTTCAGATTTATTTTTCTTTTTTAAATACAAGCTGTATATCTCAGAAGATGATAATGAACTGCTACATGTTACATAAATTGTGCATTTGTCAAGGGTTGAAGAACTTCCATTCATACCTCTTGTGCCATATCTTATGAAGGAAATTATGTACAGCTGCTATTCCTGACAAAAACAATTCAATACATGCAAATTAGTTTATCTTTTCTCTACCTCAATGACAAAAACATCTGTATAGACTTCATTATTTTTCTATATGCATGTAATAAAATAATTTAAAAATAAAAAATACTGATCTGAGAGTAGATATATTTTCATTTAAAATATGCTTTATTAATCAATTTATTATCTAATTACATAAGTGTGGGACACTGTAGTCAATAGTTCTTACTCTGGATAATCCCCAAAATGTGATAAAAGTGCATCCTGTGAGGAAATGTATAACTTGTCACTCATGTTTCACAAAAACACCAAGAAGCAGCTGAAGGTAATGGCTGAAAGGGCAAGTGTTAGGCCACAGACTGAAACACCTCAAAATTAAAACATGAAAAAGAGCAGGAAAAAACATTACTTAATCAACAGGTATGGGCTTCTCAAGCAGCCTGTGTGCAGAGTAGAAGCTACACCATTTATTTCACTGATTGTGTTTTAAGGAGTTTATTGTTGAGCACTGCCAACGTGCAGCCAGTTTTATATCTCTTTTTATTCACTTGTTTATGACATGTGCTTAAGCAGAGATTACAGGACAGGGAAAGGATGTGCACAGGTCTTGGGAAGCCACGTCCCAAACCTTGAAATGGTGTCATTACTTAGAGAAACCCAAAAAGAAATTACTGAATACTCAAGAAGAAAATTAGCACACCGAATATTTTATTTATTTTCTTATGTATACATCTCTTAAGATCAATGCTGGAATAACAGTAGAAGTTCCATTTTCATTCAAATATCTCCTGATGCTTTGTGTGTTGTAGCTACTCCATCAGAATCAATCAAAATCTCACAATGGTTATATTAAACTACTAATGAACATTTAAGGGAAATACTCAGAATATTGGTATTAATTTTAATAGATACAGAGACAGCAGTATTAATGAAGTAGCCCAAATTATGGACCAGGATTTCATGGTCAGGAGTCCATAATATAATAAATATAAACCACAAAGATGGCTTCCAAATGAAATCTTCCAGGGCTTGCTATCCAAGTATCAGACAAGAGACGACAGATGGGTTCAGAGAGAAAAATAAGAGTGTACAAGGAAAGAGGAGACAACCTTGGCCAGCACTGTAGGGAGCATCCTATCAGTGCACCAGCTGCCCACCTGCCTCAGGAGTCCTTATTTCCTGAAGGAAGAAATTTTGCCAGTGCCAGTTTTATTCATTATTGTAGGACTGCCAACACTTTTTTCCTCCTGAAAGACAAAAACGTGTGTGTCATGTAAAGCCCAATAAGTATAATGCAAGTCCCACTGAAATCTTCAAAAGGTACATCAGTAGCATGGGTGGGATCAAGATTTTACTCAGACATTTTCCATTCCTTCAAGTAGTGTTTAAATGTGTATTCATCCCCCCTCAAAAGTGAGACCTTGGAGACGACAATTTAATGAGAAAAGTATTTAAAAAATCCCAAACAAACTTGGATTGTCAGTGTTGTTCCACTCATCATTACATACCATCATGGGAATTAGCTTTTGTAGCCTGGCATGGTGACAGCTATTTGACTCCTGAACTTAAAAGCAGTATAAATATTTTTGGTTTAACACATGAAATTTAATGATCAGACATCAACTATTCTTTACCATTTAAATGCATTTCTTCAGGAGAAGCAAATTCATGTATTATAGTAGAAACTAATAACTATTTCACAGAAGGGTATGAGTAGCTTCTCATTCATTTTTTATTAAATAGTTGTATCTGTTACATGTGTGAAAGATTGCTTTAGCTGCTTATATGAGGCTTTTAAGGCAGAATAGCATTCCACTCAGCAGATGATACTGAAAAGCTCTAGTTTAATTCAATAATTAACTTCCTTGTGTTTCATTTGCAAGCACAAAATATTATCTTTAATTAAAAACACAATAGGAAATTGCCTAGTTATCTAGTTCTTTCACAATGTACTTCTTAGTGTAAGGCACTTAAAACTAATTAAATCACTGTCTGTTGCTTTTGCACTAAGTCATACTTAAAAATGAGCTGGTTAACTCTTGTCCCTTAAGTTAAGCTTTATACCTAGGAAAAAAGTGCATCTCCTGGCTTTATTTCTGATCAGTGGTGGAGTATCTTGATGGCAACCACCTGGGTATTTATCCTTTCCCCCTTCCATTTCAGTGAGTGTATCTCATATTTTCCACAGTAGCCTCAGAAATGCTTTCTGGTGCAGCAGACTCACTTCTGTCATTTCTAATATCATTTGCATTTACACTATTTACAACAACTTTACATTGCCTTCTGTACCTTATTACACTCAGTTAGTGACTGTGGAATCAAACTTCCTCATTAAAACATCTCTGGCAAAGCTCCTCTCTGAATCATAATTTTCATTTAGTTTCTATTCAGAGTATAATTTTTAAAGCTTGATGTTTATTAGGCAAACAGTAATGAAGTTTTGAGGCCTCCAAAGTGATTTATTGTTGAGACCTCTTTCTAACCTTTTAATTTAAATCTTAATTTGGAATTAGTTTAACATGAGAAAGTGAGATCTATTTTTCACTCTAATCCTAAATCAATATTAGCTCAGAAAATTATTCTGTCTGAGCCAGAGAGCATATATTATACCATTAAAAGTAACTTTTCACAGGGAATATCACTAATGCTGGCTAAAAAAAATTCATTTCCACAAATCAGAATGGGAAATCCGTGGGGTTTTTTTTTGCCAAGACACCTTAAAATAATTTTGTCTCTCTGTAATCCTTCTCTGTATACTATTCTTGCTTAATTGGTACTAATGAGGTTGTAAAATAAGGTGGATAGCATACCCCCTAAAATGTTTGCCTTGACATGGGTAGAAAGGTTCTGCTACCTAAGACACACCAAGACAGCCCACAGAAGTAATTGAGCTGAAGTACATTGGAAAAAAACCATGATTTAAAGGCAACAGTTTGACTACATTGCAACATGTTGACATTTTTTATTACAGATATCTGTAAAATCATTACACTTTCATGAATTCTTCCAGTGGAGTTGAATCAGTCTTTCTCAGTAGTGAGCCAGGTTTAATCAGTACTTCCCAAAAAAGAATGGTTAATACTGCGAAATTGCTGAACTTAATCTAGATATTAATCAAAATAAAACTCACTGAATATTTTATTCTTTAAGAAAACCTTACAAACATAATCCCATCCTGGCATTGGGAATAAGCAATAGTTACAAATGCTGTGGTTTGGTTGAAAAAAAATTAAGAATAATTTTTTTAAAAAGTTGCTAAGCTGTTTGCTTTTCCACTGATCATCACTCCCTTATTTTTAAAGCTCTTGAGATGAGTTTGTCTCCTGAGGCCCACTGGGAGATCTCTGCAGAATTTCCTCTCCCTGATGCTCTTTCAGTGCAGAGATAAACCACCCATGGATGTGTCCAAAGTAGCTGTGGTGTCACTTCATGCCCCTGGTGGTCCCAGCAACACGTCAGGACTAAAAACGAGCCAAAGAATCAAAGAGAAACAGTGGTAAAATCAGATTATTCTTCTTGCCATCACAAAGCTTTCCAGGAAATTCGTTTTCCAGCTAAGGGAAATTTTAGTGCTCTGCAGTGGTCTGTGAGGAAGTACAAAATCAGCTGTAATATCAGCAAGGTTTGAGTTTTCTTTGAATGAGGTGGTAAATTAAACGTTACAAACATTATATAAATTTAACATTATTAAATTTCACTGCATTCAATACTTTTTTATCCTATATTAAGATCATGCTTCTCCTAGGCTGTATAATTATTTTTCCACTGCCAGAGCCCTCCCTCCTTCACACCCAAAGGCTCAAACTCTCCCCTTTCTCCTCGCATGCCATAATTCCAGCTGATTCTGGGAACCAGGAATTTTGGTTTTGTGCCTGTGCCACCAGAGCCCCCAGCACAGAGGTGTGCCAGGGCACACACTGCATTCCATTCCCTGCTGGAATGGCCTCGAGGGGCTTGTCAGACAGGAGCAAACTGGAATAGGTCTCATCTATCACAAACACCAGCCCAAAGGTACCACTCAGTCATCTGCATTCCCCACTTTTCTCTTTCAGCCAGAGTTCTGCTTTGTCTTTTCCTGCAGGTTTTACAAGCAGCTGTGATATTCAATTGATTTTCTATTAAAGGGCATTGTGTTCTCACAGTTAAATTTCTACTATAATTCAGATTTATTTTGGTTTGGTCTGGGGACGTGACAGAGGTTAACCCAATTCATAGATCACATCAGATGAATCACACATGAAAAGTTTCCCAGGTCATTCAGGGTGAAACAGAATCTCAGACGTAATACCCTCTCACAGAAGAAACAATATTCAGGTGACTTCTGAGCAAAGACTTGCAATAAATTCTGGCTAACAAGGAGCACTGGGAACAGTGTTCTCCCACATCTTGTGGGCTCCATGCACACAGGAGCCACGAGCCCTGACACGTACAAAGCATTGTCTAACAACGTGAAATCCCAGTGCTGATGAAACTCTGATTACCACCCACTGAAATGCCCAATTCTTCCCATGTCCTTTTGCATATTTCCCTCTCCACCCAGCTGGCTGAGCCATCCTGCTGGAGTCCTGAGGTGTCTGCTTGTTAGTCTCTGTCTCTTGAGCAGGGGGTTAAGACTTTTTATTTCAAGTAAGGGTTTTTATTTCCCCTGGGGTTTTTTTTCTTTTCTTCTTTCTGAAGAATGGCACATTCTCTAGTTTAAAAAAAGTTTGAGACAGAGTATGAACACTAATTAGTAAAGTGACTTCAATGTATGTACTTTGTATTTTTCAAGTATATTCTACACATTATCAAAAAAAACCACCCAACCTAGCAGAGAGCAAGAAGGAAAGTTATTCTGTACTGATCATACTAGAAAAACCCATTTACAGAAATAAAATTACGGTTTTGCAATGTCATAAAGAAGAAAAAAAATTAAAGGTCGCCCAGAAATATCAAAAACATATGCTTTTTATGAAGAGCATACTGCAGAAACCATCTCATCTCCATGAATTAGCATTTGCTCATCCTTATTAGCAGACACATATGCCTGCTTGTCCTGTAACTTCACATTGAAGGCCAAATATAAAAGATGTCATACACCAGTTGCTGAACAGAAATTATCCACATGAAAAGTTCATTATTTAAAAGACTCTTAAGAGGATGCCTGTGTTCATTTGAATTGACTTCAGGCATTTCTCTGCTTATTATTTGGGAGGTTGTAAGTTGCACTTAGAAGGTTGGAAGTGGCACTTCACTTTGACACAAAAAGGTATGATGCAAAACTGAAATCAGAGTAATAAACTCTGACAGAAAGAAGACATTAATAGGAGCAACCAATGACAAAATAAACTGTAGATCTAAGCAATGGCTTATCAAACCTAAGAGGATTTGCCTAATTAATCCTGTGTTGCACAGCTATCCAAATGGCTTTTCCATCCAATCCATATTGTAGCTATTCATTACTTACTCTTGGCTTTCTAGAAACAAGACACATATCACGTAACAAGCTCAACAGTATCACCTATTTTTGAACTGCTTTACTCTACTATCCTGTAAGCAGTTGACTAATGCACTGCAAAAATAGTTCCAGAGCTCCAAACTGTTTGATTCTTTTTTAAATGACAACCCAAAAGGTAACTGTGAGCATTAATTATTTGGAGAGCAACATTTGCCTTTAGAAGGGAACATCTTTTTTAGAATAAATTGTGAGAAAGGGACTTCATGTCTGCATGCTTCATGTTTGGGTTTGAGTCCACTGAAGAAAATGTGCAGGCTCACAAGAAGTGTATTGTCAGTGAAACCCAAATGGCTACAGTTTAAAGGCTGCACTAATTGATAAATGTAAAATATCTGACAAAGACACCTCAGAATGTGGCAGGTGTGTGTCATGTATAGTTTTACTGTCTAAGTAAAGCAAACATATGAAGAGATTAAAAAAATAGATTAAGTGTTTTATAAGCTACTGCTAGCCTACACTAGCCAGCTGAAGGCTTTAAATAATTTAATCCCTTCAGCAACTGCCAGTCCCAACTGCAATACTGAAACAAGGTCTGAATTCAGTTTGAAGCCCAACAGGTGCAGTCTAATACTGCTTCCTTAATTCAGCTACTGATCTATGTTTATGCTTGTAGAGGACAGCATATTCTCAAATCCACCATGGCATTAATTAAATTAGTCTAAGTGCCTCTTGTTTTATCCCATCTTCTACTATCAAATTTACCTCAGACAGTACTGGGTTTCTTTCCCCTCCCCTCCAGAAATGCTCTTCATGCCAGATGGAGGACAAAGACTTCTCCAAAAGCTTTTAAAATAGATTTTTCTTTATATATAACTTACAGAAAAACGCAAAATTAACCAAGGCAACTGAACAAAAGAAAACATTTAATACTGGTTTTCTTAGCCTGAATTTTAATATTTGAAAGTGGAGGGAGATACATAAAGTTATCAGCAAGCAAAGTCTCTGATGCCATATCACCATTTGTACTCACTCTTTTCTTTGGATAATCCAGGCAATTCAAGTTGTACCTGATGTGCATAAACTATTTATCATTCTCACATGCTAATTATTTTTACCAACATCTGCTAGTAGCACGAGATAATGCATATTGACCAAGGTAATTACTCACCAGGAAAAAAAAGGAAAAAGTCTGAGTAAAAAAAGCAGCATCACTACAAAGTTTCCAGAAATGGTAACAGGGAGGATTCCCACCATCCTCCTTCTCTTTTAAATCATGGACTCTTTAAAAAACCACAGGGAAATGCTGCTTAGTATCCTACTTCCCAGAGAAATTTAGAGGTTAATCTACATTTTTGTCCAATCACAAGAGGACAAGAGAAGAGGAAAATTCCCACCACCTCACTTCTTTCACTTTGCCAGCAGAGCTGGAAGATGGGACAATCCAAGGCACAACTTCCCTTCCCTCCCTTGCAGACTGGGCCATGCTCTCCCTTGGGATGCACACAGACAGTTTTGTCTCCCAAGCAATTACACAGCATGTTTGGCATGGGCAAATGAGAGGACAGCAGTACCTTTTAATGCAACCTTCACTCAAAATTTCTGGATGCTTAAGTGGTGAGCCATTGGAGCATTAAGGCCAGCTCAGACAGCAGATGACAATTCAGTGTCATTCAATCAATCAAGACTATAATAAGCCATGCAAGGGACAAGCAGCCTTCTGAAAATGAAAACAGATTCAATATACATTAAACAAAATGTTTTCTTAAATCCCAAACTGTCCAAAACAGTAACACCTAGCTAAGAAAAATGCAAACATTCTCATTTATATAAAATGTCTTGTGACTACAACAAGGAGTGAACTCTGGTACACCAGCACAGATCTGAATTCCCAATAATTCTACCAGCACATGGATAAACAATATCCCTAAGTATATTAAAAGTGTCTGGGAAATCTTTGAAATTTCCACTGTTTTGTATCTATGAAATGGAAATTTTAATTACTAATCAACAACTATTCTTTTGATTATGTGAAGTAATACAGGCACCATCCTTCCTCTATTTCAAAACTGGAAGGATAATGTTGAGGTAACACGATTTTATCAACATTGACAAAGTGTTCTCTGATCCCAGTTGTACTTCGAAGCCCTAAATGAATGAAATCTTGGAGCACAGAACAACCCAAAGTGAATTCAAAGCCTCTGAAATGGCTTTACCACTTAGCTTATACAAGCCTGAAATTTAAAATACAGTTTCAAAACCATCTATTCCAGGACTCTGGCTTTTGAAAGAAGGAAAAAAGACAGGAGGGGGGAAAATTTACAAAACACATTGTAGGAAGGCTCAGCAGGGATAATAACTGTATTCTATTATCAAAGCCCAGTTTTAATTCAGAACTCCCTATATGTCAAATAACTCACAATATTTAGGTTATACGATTTTATTACTGTGAAAAGGTTTTTACATGAACAATTTTTAGTTAGGTGAATAATCACTGCCTAATAATTCCCCACATAATCTTCTGGGATTAAGTTTGCAGTATCAGACCTTTCTTAAGTATTTAATGAATATTATGCTCAAAAAAAACCCCAACCTAAACTCCCTTGGCGTTGCAGTGGTAAAATGCTATACTACCCCATGGAGTTTTGGGGCAAAAGTAGTGCTTTTACAAAGACCTGCACTAGAGATAGTTGGTATGATAATGTGTGTGAAAGTGTGATATAGACTTATAAACTAGAGTCAGACATCTGAAAGACCTCAAAATAATAATAAATACTGGGTTAGTTTAAATTCCAGTCTTCATGTTTTTAAAGCTCACTACTTTGTTTTCTTTTCTAAAACAGTTGCTCGAGAAAATCTCAATTAACTGAACTTATTTTTCAAGAACAGCAGGATTTTAAAGAAAGAAAACAAAACCAAAACCAAAGCAGCTACACTGAAATGAAGAGAGACTCCTAAGACCTGGCACTGGAATAGAAGGCATCGCAGCTCCTCCTTTCTGTGTCTTGTAGAGATTTAAGAGGGAATGAAATCATCTTGGTCCTCTTGGGTATTCTCTTCCTGGCAACATATGTCCCCAGGTGGACATACCTAGCTGGAGAAATTGATATATTTCTTTCCAGCTTACTTGCTGTATGAAGAGTACATGATGCTCTTGGTAGCTCTTCTGGTGCCTGATGCACAAAATCCAGGCAGAGTCTGCCCTTTTGTCGAAAGCAATGCTCCAAATCTGCTTTATTTTGGTGTTCATTTGTCTGCAGCAGAGTCCTGGTACACGACAGAAAACAATGCTACTTGCTAGAGGCAAGCATGATTCCAAAGACACAGCCTGATTTTTCCTCCAAGTTCTGCCAATGCACAGTGTTACTGACTCACAGAGAGGCTGCCAAGCTGTCCTGGTACAGTGGTGTGGGTTTATGACCAAAACAGCTCCCATGCAGGCTGCTTTGCCTCACTGCACAATAATGTAAATATCCTTCAGTTCTATCAGGGTTACTCCATGAAATCCATTGTCTTATCTAATCTGGAATTGGTTAGTGGCAGGACGATACTTTGGTCTTCACTGCTCCTTCAGCAACAATTGTCTGTGTTGAGTCTTCACTTGGAAGGCATCACAGCCTGGGAAGAGTCAGAGCAATTTAAGGTTACACTGGAATGCCTTGCCCACTGTTGTGTTCCTTCCCTCTTCCACTCATGTGTCAGTATTTTGGACTGTAAAAATTTCTGTGGGAGCAGGCCAGGCCTCTCTAGAGATTCCTGATTTCATGACAGATGTTTCCCACAAACCAAAGGGAGTCTCTAAATTAGCAAATAATGTTTGCCTTTGAATGGCATCTTTTTTTCCAAGCTGGAAAATGATGTTTCAAACACACACTCATGTATTTTAATAGACAGAATTTGGCAGAGAAGCACACTGGAGAGAAATCCAGCCCTGCCCTGCTTGTGCCAATACGAACTTGATCACTCGTTCTTTGAAGTGAACAGTGAAGTCTCAAGTATCCACTCCACCTCTGTAAAAACAGTATTGATTAAACAGGTTAATTAATAGCCTTGTTTTTTATATGGACACTGGAAATAAGATTAGTAATTCCTTATTCCATCTGGGTTCCATCCCATGCCCAGTCACTTCAGCATGACTGTCTCCATCTAGTCAAGAAAAAGGCAGATTGGTGACTGCAGGGTATTTTCCACCTCTTCCAGAGAAGGAAAAGTTAATGTCAAAATAATACCTCTTGCACATGCAAGAGAAAAAGTGGTCTGCTTTGTGTCAATTCTTCATTCCTGTGAGAATTAATTCCAAGAGCAGGCAGCAGCCCCTCTGTTGTCAAGTCACTGTAAGTGATATGTGGTAAGTGATACATGGAACAGGAGCAGTGGGCTACACCCATGGCAGTGTTAGTGCAAGGAAACATGTCACACCAAAGCTTAACCTAAACTGTGCAGCTCTGCATGTTCATTCTGTGCCTCTGGGGCTCTAAGTCCTATCCCCACCCACAGAGGCACCATGCAGTACAGCCAGGGTGGGCACTTCATTGCTGGACCTTCCTTGGGAATGACAAACAGTGGTTATATGAGCTAACCCTGCCCACAAAACCCTTGCAGCGTCCTCTCACCGTGGCCAGCTCACCAGAGATTACTGCACACACAATTTCCAGCAGCTGACTCGTGCAACACCCACTCCTATGGACATGTGTGACTGCTGAGTCCCTGCTGAGACCCACCACACACAGTGTCAGTGAGAGCAAAGTGTGGCAGAGCAAGGAAAGCTCCAAGTACCAAAGGGGTCAATTCATAAGTATCCTGACTATTCTTAGGACTCTTATCCCCACCACCACCACCATCCTTTTCCCTCAAGCTCATTTTCTAATTTCTCTTCACCATTTGTACTCATTTCTATTTCAAGTTGTGTGTGTAGGGTTTTAATTATCTTCTATTTTGGGGCATTAAAAAGAGTCTGAATCATCCCACCTTCTGGGAGATTAGTAAATCCAGTGATTATCAACAAAAACGCCGTTGAATGCCTATTATCCATGCTAATTATTCAATTAAAAAATATGCTGGAGCCATCAGCAGGACACTTCCATTTCATGGTTGAATAAAAGAAAAAACATCTTTCAAAATTGCTCTAAAGCAATTATTTTAAAACTTGCTTTTCAGAGCTAATCTTTCCCCGGTACCTCCATGCTGGTACAATAAAACCTGTGCATAGAGATCAGTGGATGTGGCAACCCCTGCAGAAAAAATTCAGGAGATGCAGAGACTTGTCTTGGACACCCCACCAAGATAAGGCCCTAATTTGTACTCTTTTTCCCCTGAGTAGAGTACATTTTGTTTCTGCCTAACCTTTTCAAACACATGGATGCTGCCAACATGTGTCAGTATCCTGATATTCTCCTGGTCTCAGGATTTTAAGCAAACATTTAGGATCATGTAAGTAATTTTCAGCCTAATCAATCTCAAGACCATCAGCAGTTCAGAGTCTTTAGAGTGATTTCCCCTCTTTCTAGCACTTTCTAGCACTTCACCCCCTTTTCTAAAACAAAAATCTTAATCATGATTTTGCTATCACAGTGCCTATATGCCATCTTATCATCTGACTACAGTCTGAAATGAATTGCCTGACTAAACTGGCAAGGAAACCCAGCAGCAGGTGGAAAAGTAGCCTGGGATGGACCCTTCCCAACAGGTATTTACACCAGTCAAAGCACTCACTAAAATATGCTTCCTTCCAGGTCTGTCAAGCCAGTCTTAAATTCAGAGATGCCCTTATATTTCATCACCACAGCAAACTGAGCTACTGCAAGACTCCTTTATATCTTCCCAGCAAAACCTGGGTGCATTTCAAAGGAGTCTTTCATTTCTGGGATCTGTTTGTGGCACCTGTGGAACAAGAGTTAGGCAACATAGAGCAGCTTGCCAAAACAAGCAATTTTGAAATTAGCTAACCCAACAAGCACCACTACACGAAGATCTCACATTACCAGCCTGAGATTCCCCTTATCAGGACATTTAGCTATTACAAATAAAGATGCCCTAGAAAGCAGGATTTGAGCAGAAAACACATCTGGAGGTACACCTGTATTAGGCAACAGTTTGCAAGGCTTGCCTGCCTTTTATACTTTGACAAAGATTTTCGAGAGGACTTTCAAAGGGCCACCACAGAACAGTATCTACCCATATTCTGCTTCAGGGGAGGATGGGAATAAATAGGGGTTTTATTCCAAGAGAAAGCATATGCAGGAAGCCTTGTAATTCCAGTAACAGTCTGTGCTCACCCTAGCAGTAAAAGCAGCATGGATGGGCTCTGGAGAACAGAGCAGATACGTGGGAGTCAGCTGTGTGTGAGGCAAATGAGTGGGTCAGGGATTACCATGAAAGGCTCCTGTCAGACATACTTGTACACATATTTTTATTTGTACGTCTGTAAATATACACACGAGCTTCAAAATATGAAACAAGGATGAATAAATACATTTCAGGTTTGCTATTTTCAGGTGCATGAACACCTGCTCTACAGACATAAAAGGCCAAAAAGGTTAGACAAATGACTATATGCAACTTGTGACTTAATATGAGAGAACTGTGTGTGCTGCCTGGCTCTAGGGTCTGTTCTTCCACTTGGGGCTAAATGGACAGGCTCCTGCTTCCCTTCTATTTCCAGCCAAATGGAAAAGCTGTGACTCCAGCACAGCACTCCAACCACCACAACCACCACACTTGTTTAGAACAACACAGTCATTTCCTTCACTGGGTCACTCCATCCCTTCCTGTGGCTATGATGGACAAAACACTGGTGGCCCAATGGAGAAAGTTCTCCACATCAAATGGAGAAATTACTCTTCCCAGTCCAACCTGCAATGATTCTGCTCAACCTTCAGTATCAGCCATGACAGAGAAGACAAGTGCCATTTGGTAAAGCCACCCACCCATCTGTCTCATGAAGACTGAGGTCAGCTAACAAGCAGCATTTCTGTTCTCTCCTACCTGAAGCCAAAGACAGAAAAGTAACATAAAATCAAGATATTGAAAAATCCTTCAAGTATTCTGTTTAAATTACTGTTTCCATCCCCACTGGCTTTTCTCAGTTGCTTAACTTCAAAAAAAAAAAAAGAAGGCAAATGTTAATGCAGAGCCCTGTGTATGTACATGTAGATGCCTGACACACCCCAGTGACTTGTTTTTATGGGAGTTACACAGTAGTCCCTGTGTTGCCTCAGTAACAACTGCTACACTGGGACACTTGAGGAAACCAGGGCACAATTTAATGAGTACCATAGCACGTACTCTGCAGTCCTAAAGCTACTTGAGCAGTGTCTGGGAGGAGCCTGTTTACTCCTCACCTTCCCATTTTCAAAGAGAATATGATGTAGATAGACTGTGTCACCTATGACACATGCACAAATCCCAGGGCTGTGCAGAGGGATGTGACACAGTTACTGGCACAAATTATTCCAGAGAAACGACCAAAATATCGGGTTTGAAGTCTTTTCTGAAATGTCTTCTACCTTTTTTTTTAATCCTCTCTCAAATGCAATTTATTAAATCAAATATTCTGTAAGAAAGAAGAGACAAAAATTAAATGAAAGGGGAAAAAAAAGTAATGTTAGTCTTGAGATGGAAGAAGGAAGATCCTGGATCCTGTAAGGAAAACATTCCAGTTCACTGCCCACTAGATTAGTGATGTTTTAAAGTACCCAAACCCTGTTCTGGATTTCACATGCTGCCTTTGTAGGGGAACTAGCCTATAGCAAAGGAGAACTGATGACCTGTGAGCACACCATTGGTAGCAGAAACAGCAATGAAAAAGGCAGAACAAATACTTTATGAATAGCAGAGCTGAATGTGACAGGATTCTCAAAAGCTGGTAAGGAAAGTTTAAGACGTGAGCAAATAAACAAGTTAATATGTCTTCTTCTGGGTTTGCCTTTTTGCAATTGTAATCTTTCTCATAAAAGCTGTTTACTTTCCCCCTACTCAAACAGCCTAGAGCTCCCAGACCAGTCTGGACTGAACACCCCTCTTTTTAATACCTTTTCTTTATACCTTTTTGCTTTTATGGTCAGGAAAATGCCAGAGAGGAAAGGTGGAGCCCAGAGAAAAAATTCAACAAAGACTTTGTGATCTTTTTTTTCAAAGATAGCCAGTCCCTAAAAGGATTTGAAAGGTCAATAGGTGTCAAGGAAACAATTTGCTCTGGAACTACAGCACCTTTTCACATTTTTATAGTAATTGTTAGGGAAAAGACATTATTCTTGCAATTAGGGAACAAATGCAACAATCTACAGGATCTGACACAGCTGATGTGCAGAAAACAACATTGCACTTGGAAACGAGATGGTCACCTCAAATATACTGTGACCCCATTTTGAGCTGAAGCTTTGAAAATTCCTGCAAGAGATGATTCTTTAGAGGAGGACAGTAAGATCTTTGTGAGCTTTACAACTAACTTCTCTAGGATCAGAATGTAATCCAAAGACAAGGACAATCCAAAGAGAAGAAATAAAGATCCAAGGTAGCCACATGGAAAGTACCAACTCTTCAGAGGGCATGTTTGGACTTATGCTTCCTGTAGTAATAGTGAGGCCAGGTCTCTTTTTTGTTTACTTTTATAGTATTTTTCAAAATGCACTCCAATATTAATCATTCATTACTCCTTGGAGATGAACTTGACAGTAAATTTCAGTGCTGATTCAAGGATTCTAGGATTTGAAGGAGACAAATCCAAAGGCTTTGGCACACCGAAGATTTTAGCTTTGTATCTTACTTTTTTTTTTATTTACAAAATTGACTGAAGAGAAAGCAAAGGGCTACTACACTTCTCTTTCT
This sequence comes from Trochalopteron elliotii, assembly GCA_024734555.1. Classification (NCBI taxonomy): domain Eukaryota; kingdom Metazoa; phylum Chordata; class Aves; order Passeriformes; family Leiothrichidae; genus Trochalopteron; species Trochalopteron elliotii. Next base: position 1,166,306 of record JANPWX010000057.1, read on the forward strand.
CTATCCCCCTGAAGCTCTCGGTATCTGTTTTAGTCTATGGCAGGTTTCATTCTTATACATTTTGACACTGCTTGCTAAATATTGTTTCAAACATGATCACAAAATAGGAACACAAATGTTTCTCTGTATTTTGTCATTTTACAAGTGCCTAAAGTCTTCACTTGCCCTTTTATTCTCAGCTCTACAATGGGAAACTGTATTTATTCAAAATCTTTCTAAAATAGGAAACAAATTAATTGAATTGAATCCTATATTAATCATTAGGAATAATATTCTTTCTGAATTCACAAAAATAAAAGATAAAATAGTTTCTCTCAAGATAGTTGCTTGTTTTTCATTCCTCTTTCTTACATTGCTGGATTTTCTCAGTCATTTGTTGTTCTGTGTCACTGGGATGTTTTACTGAAATAGATGGCAATGCTACCAGAAAGCTCTGTCAGATGGATCCCAGAAAACACACTCTATCACCCTAAATGTAGCTTTTGGCCCACATTTGGTAACAATTCAACCCATGTTCTAGAACCCTATGTCAAGCACACAAGATATGAGAAAAATGTATAAGCAATGCCCTGAGTATACAGAAGCAAGAGCACTGAAAAAACAGCCCCTAAGGCCAGTCTTAGCTAAATGTATTTTAATAATATGAAATATTTTAAATTGATTTAGAAGAAAAAAAAATTTAGAAGTTCCAGATGCAGGACTGAAATTGCCTTTTCACCCAGACACCTTATGTCTGGGGTTTATAAATGCCTTTGTCTATGTTGTTATCATCCTGTGCTGGGTGTCTTCCTTTTTAAGAGGAGTTAAAGGCAAAACTCAGAACAAATAAAATTCAGCTGGGAAAGAGAAACCGTTTACTCAATTCAATATATGCACGTAGGCAGAGGCGTTTTAAAAAGCTGTAGAGACACTTTAAATGTATTTAATCTATGCAGTTAATTCTTTCAGATAGCAGTGGTTCTGTGTGAGTGCTGGTGACAGCTGCTCCAGCTTTTAAGTACAAAAGAGAAGGATAAAGCAATCATTAACAGTTTTTAATCCGCTGTATTCTTCTGAAGCCTTTGAAAATGTGACCAGATACGGGTTTGAAATTTATCATAGTTTTAAGGATCATTTACCACTGTATTTAAAACAGTGGCATTTTTCTTCATTATTGCTTGGTACTAACATTTCTCACAGCGTTCTCCCTTTTCTGGTGCATAGAGCAGTGCTTTTCCTCACAGACTTGAATTTGTTCAGAAAATAAAAGTCATGTCATGATTTAGCACGCAGTTTAGGCGTGGTTCTTTAACACTGGCAACTAGTACCTTCTGTTCGGAAAAAAAAAAAAAAACAAAACAAAACCCCTCGTGAATTTATAAACATGAATTCTCAAAGCAAGCCTGAAAAGAAGAGCGGCAAAAGGAAGGAGTGGGGTTCATTACGAAACCCAGCAGATAATTGTAGCAAATGCGTATTACAGAGATGAGTCACACAGCAAAGGCTGAAACAAAAGGCAGAGAGATAGGCTGGAGAAAAGCACATCGAGGCAGATAACACACACAATGCACTCAGTCCTTTAAGTGCCGCACACAACCAGCCAAACCTGCTGTCTTTCAGTTTCTAAACACAATGACATCCTCTGATGAGCAAATAACTCACAAGACGCTATCGCAGTGCCATCCCTCAGTCTACCACATACGCACAGTCATCAGTTCACTTATCACACACTGCCTTAACATCGTCTTCATTATCTGACCCAAGGAGTAAATTGCCGCTTGTTTTTCACCACCACTCGGCCATCCCTCGATGAAACCACATCACTGGTGGTGGTTTCCACGCTGCTGCCTTGGCCCCGATCCCACCAGCACACGCACAAACTCAGTACTCCAAGAATTCCCGCTCACACAGGACCGCAGCGCGCGGTTTTTCCTCGACTGCACCCTCAAGAAATTAAGGAATGACTTCTTTATTTATCTCGGGGATCACGAAATAAAGGAGCTCCCCGAAAAGAGTTTCTTAATAGCGGCAAAGTCATCGCATAGAAATTGATACCGTTCCCCTCTGTTCCTAAGGCCTGTTGCGATTTAGACACGCGGCATTTCCGCGAGGAGAGCAACGGGACTTCCACAAAAACATCAGCAGCAACTTTGTCAGACTGCGCTGACACAGCCCATGGGCCGCCCTGGCTCTGTCCTGCCGGAGCAGCGATTCCTCCCTGGGCTCTCTCTCGCCCACTCTGCAGAAAGCACATTGGGGACTTGGAGCCACAGCGGGTCCAGAGCTTTCCATACCGCACACGGCTTCGTGAGAGAGTGCCCTGGTCCTTTCAGCATCCAAACTACAGCCCAGAGGCTTGTTTCTCCCATTCTGCGAGAACAATTACCGCTTAATTGTTCCAAATCTCCTGGCAATATGTTTGTAACTGGGAAAGCTGCAGTTCTTGCAATGGGCGCCTGGATTTACAAGGTAATTAGTGTTGACAGTGTTCCCAAACCTACTGTCATGTCTGAGCGGATGGCACTTCCAAACTGCGCTGGGATATACACATCCTTCTCTGCTCATGATTTCGAACGAAGTAAAAATTAAAAAAATAATAATAAAAAGGAAGTTGTGGGATTTATTCATTTTCGACCAAATTTGCATTGAAAATCTGTTTTTCATAGAATGGATGCATGCTTTTGATACACAGCAGCTCTAGTTCCTTGCTCCAAGAAACAAATCCAAGACACACGACTGCAACGAGAGTTACAACAGAGAAAGCCTGAGCCATGACAAATAAAGACACATCATTTCTGGTGAAGAAGCAAACAAATGTGATAAAAATCCAAGGCACCTCATTTTTTCATGTTAAAACACTGCAGAATCATTACATTTTGAGTCATTTCCCCCAGGAATTGTTCCCAGCCTTTGGAAAGATGCTACTTGGAACAAGTACTAATATATAAGCATGACATTCCCTTTTCTGCCTCATTGCCCTCTGTATGCTAATAAAATGAAATGGTCCTTCCAGAGTAAACACTCACCCATGTATTATTATTTAAAAACTGTCAAAACAACACAAGGAAAAAAATAACAAATGCACGAATGTAATATGAAATGAACTGCAATGCAAGACTTAAGTACAATCAATACATAATTAGAGCTGCCTGGAAGAGGCAATACTTTTCAGACTGTTGACCTGAAGGGTGCTTTTCCTTCTATTTAGGCTGAGACATTTCTCTTAAATGAGATTTCAAAGTGCAGTGTTATACTATTTCAGAAACACAACAACAAAGTAAATTCTACTATTGCATGTGGTGATTGGGCTGAGGTATCATTCCAGGTTCAAACGCAGTATAAACTTAGCTAATAAAGAGAACATAAAAGCACCTCCTTAGCTTTGTGTCCTTATTAATTCACAAAAAAATGGCACACAAGAAAACTTGGGATCACTGGTTTAACTACAGAAGACAGCTCTGTTAATATTAATCCCAGCTTCTTACAGAAAAGGACCCCAGCATTGCAGTTACCATTAAGCACAAGTGCATCTGTCTGCTTGTCTGGTATGATCACCATGGTTCTCAGATGCTTTAGAGATAAATATGAAAGCACAGCCCTTAATTCAAAGCGCATGCAATCTGTCAAGGTAAATTTACACAGGGGTCAACTCGTAGAGGGCTGGGATTTCACGTGCAGTGTGCAGGTCTGGATGAGGTGACATCAGCAGTGCAGGAGATTCACACAGAGCCCAGGAACATCAGTCATTTCTTCAAAATTAGCTTTGATAACAACACTGGCCTCATTAGAGACAGAAATGTAGCTTAAGGTGAGACACCCAGCACAGTCACCACGGGTTTTGAAGGTGAAATGAAGCAAGGGCTATTTTGTGGATCAAGTTGTACACCGTGAATGCAGGAGGAGGGGGTGGTTACTAATCCCTTATACTGGCATTTCCAGGATTTGTAAATCAAGTTTGCCTGAAATAAGGAGATTGAAACAATCTCAAACTTTGGTTTCTTTCACACTGGTTCTAGGTGTCTGGGAGCCTGTGATGCACTTGAATCACACAAACAAGCTTTGTTTCATAATAGAAGGAAACAAACTTAGGAGGAAGAAAGATTGATTGATTCTTATGTAAACCCTTGTTTCCTGGAGCTGAGCTTTCAAGCAAAACATCAAATACTAAAGTTGCATAGCAACCTCCCCACCCCCATTACAGGTGGACCGGGTGGCCAGTTCCACCTTTCCTGTTTCCCCAGGCTGCACAAACACAGCGCTTGCACAGGTAGGATTTATGTCGGCAGGGTGAGCTTCCTAGCTGTGGACACCTTGTGTTTAAGGAAACAAGAGTCCTGCCCAAAACACCCTGAGGTGGAAACCTGTGATGTTCTGTGTTCATGTTCCCCAGTACATTATGAAAATGAACAGCATGTAATGTCTTATAAACTCACCCTTACACATCATCTTATGATGATTGGATTATTCAGCTAAGTAGAAGGCATTTGAGTGCAAGCAACATTATGCTTAGTCAATTATTTACTGGTAATCACTGGCATTTTTTGGAAGTACTACAGTATTATATCCACTAATCACAATGAACACTAAATTTCGTATCACTGGCTTTAAGTGGGAAATACCTGCAAACAACCACTATGTTTTTTACGAGGCTTTGCAACCAGAGTAAGCAAGCATACACTAGAAAACACCTGAGGCATACTGGTATGCAAAAGCATAAAACCAATTACAAGTAAGTATGTTCTGCCCCACCTCATTTTGTTCTCCCTTTTATTTGTTGGATGATCTCTATGCTGCCTACTGGCAAGTTCCCCCTTTGATTTCCAATCATCCTTTGATGACTCTATTTTCCTTCCATATGCTCCTACTTTCTGCCCTTCTTATTAACTGTTACAACCCTTACACCCAAAATGTGCGTGACTTTTTCCCAAAACAAGGTAAAGCTAGAATACTTTAAAAATGATTCATCATTGCAAGCTGTGACTCAACAGCAGGATTCACAGAAAGACGCTTGTGATGTTCAACAGCAATGTGGCAGGAAAAAGTCCTGTAATCCAGACATAAACCCCCTAGAGTTGGTGCCGTGCCATTTTCCCTGCTGGGCGGCTGCCAGGTACGTGCAGCTCGTCCCCTGGCTCGGCTTCCAGGAGAGCCGCAGCGGTGTTTGTCTGCCACCTCCCGGGGGAGTCACAGCGCCCGGGACACCGAGCGGGCACAGCCCGGCAGGGACGAGCCGCAAGGACGCGCGGGGACATGCTGGTGGTCATCAGGGGCATTGGAACGACTTCAAAAATACCCAGGTTACAAAAATTTGAGGACATGGCAATCAGTGAACTGTGCTGCTATTCATACACATTACCTCATCTTTCTCCCTCCAGCTGCAAGGCTTCATTTGGACTTTAATCCAGAATTGCATTTTTCAGCTCGTTTTCTTTTGTTGTTGTTTTTGCTGTTGGTTTGGTGTTTTCATGTTTTGGTTCAGGGTTTTTTGTGCGTTGTTTTGGGGTTTTTTTAACTTGTGCAATTTGAGGTTTTCTAGATTTCCACTCTTTTTCTGCCTACAAATTTTGCCCAGGCAGTGCTGGTGGCTATCAGTCTCTCTGTGATTTTCAGAGCCTTGGACACTGTTGCAGCCTGGCAGTGGAAAGGCAGGAATGCCAGAGGAATGGCTGCTGGACATGTGGGACTGACTGTGCCCACACTGGGGAACTGATCTCCACATAGAATATACACCCAAAGCATTCAGGATGTACATGATAAATGGTACATTTATCTTTCTGTATGTACACTATAAATGGTACATCCAGAAATATCTGACCACAAATCTTAAGGGAAAAAAAGCCAATGTAACCCTACTTCTGAGGATACCCAGTTGTTGGCTTAGACAATTTACTGCACTATGTTCACTGTTCAGTGTTTCATCCTTAAAATACAGCTTTGACCAAAGAGAGAGAGAGATCCAGCTTCAGATTTCATTTCATTATGGTAAATTTTCCAAAGAATGCACAGGGCAATGTAAATAAACATTGATGAATACTAATAATGATCCACAACAGCAAGAAGTGTTATAGAAAGGCAACAACTACTGGCAGTGGGAAAGAGTTCTGCATTGAAAACAGAACAAGATTTGGAACAAGCTTGTTTAGTCGACATGAGGATTATTTATACTTTTCTTACAAAACTGAAGAGCTGCTTACAAAAAATAAATTATGCAATACTGTAATAAATAGCATTAAATTATAGGCAATTCAAGCAAATGAATTGATGTTGAGGAGGCTAGAATCGAATCCAGAATTTTAACATCTTATTACACTATTAAAATACATTACTGCAAGTATGTAGCCTGCTGTAATTATTTTCTACTCATCACCCTAGCTATTCAGTCGTCCATTCACCTTTGTTTTCTGCTTATACACTAAATTTCTAAACTCATTTCAATCCCACTGCTGCCTTCTCCTCCTCACCACCCAACCCCTCCAGATGCTTCCTTCCCTCTTGACTACAAACCCCAGCAGTAGCAGTGCAAAGGCCAAGAAAACAAACTCAGCAAAGCTTGTTTGGGTTTTGCTTCCTCCCTCATGTTTGACATCAATGCACCCAATTAGTGAGACACAGCTCACTGGATGTCAAATGGGGAGCAACACCAGTTTGGCAGAAGGATGAGTTTCATTCTTAATTACAACCTATGGGAATATAAATGTAGACAGAATCACAGAATCACAGAATTAGGTTAGAAGAGACCTTCAAGATCATCGAGTCCAACCCAGCCCCAACACCTCACCTAAACCATGGCACCAAGTGCCACATCCAGTCTTTTTCTAAACACATCCAGGGATGGTGACTCCACCACCTCCCCATGTAGACCATTCCAATATTTCATTACCCTTTCTGTAAAAAGCTTTTTCTTAATATCCAACCTACATTTCCCTTGGCACAGCTTAACACTATGTCCTCTTGTTCTGTCAGTGCTGCCTGAAGAAAGAGACCAACCCCCACCTGAGCACAGCCACCTTTCAGGAAGCTGTAGAGAGTGATAAGGTCACCTCTGAGTCTCCTTTTCTCCAGGCTAAACACCCCCAGCTCCCTCAGTCGTTCCTCACAGGGCTTGTGCTCCAAGGCCCTCACCGGCCTTGTTGCCTCCTCTGCACGCGCTCAAGTGTCTCAATGTCCTTCCTAAACTGAGGGCCCAGAACTGGACACAGCACTCAGGGTGTGACCTCACCAGTGCCAAGTACAGGGGAAGAATGACCTCCCTGCTCCTGCTGGACACACCATTCCTGATCCAGGCCAGGTGCCACTGGCCTTCTTGGTCAGCAGGGCACACCCTGGCTCATGTTCAGTCAGTTATCAACCAGAACCCCCAGGTCCCTTTGCCTGGGCACTGTCCAGCCACACCGTCCCCAGCCCAGAGCACTGCAGGGGGTTATTGTGGCCAAAATGCAGGAATTGACACTTGGACTGATTAAACTTCATCCTATTGGACTCTGCCCATCCATCCAGCAATCCCAGGTCTCTTTGCAGAGCCCTCCTACCTTCCAACAGATCAACACATGCTCCCAGCTTTGTGTCATCTACCATTTTACTAATAATAGAGTCAGTACCCTCATCCATGTCATCAATAAAAATATCAAACAAAACTGGCCCCAGCACAGATCCCTGAGGGACACCACTGCTGACTGTCCCCAGCTGGATGCAGCACCATTCCCCACCACTCTCTGGGCCCGGCCATGCAGCCAGTTCTGAACTCAGCAAAGAGTGTTCCTGTCCAAGCCACAGGCTGCCAGCTTTTCCAGGAGTGTGCTGTGGGAGACAGTGTCAAAGGCCTTGCTGAAGTCCAAATAGACAACATCCACAGCCTTTCCTGCATCCACCAGGAGGGTCCCCTGGTTGTAAAAGGAGATCAGGTTGGTCAAACATGACCTACCCCTCCTAAAGCCGTGCAGGCTGGGTCTGATACCCTGGCCATCCTGGAAATGCTGCATAATAGCTCTGAACAGAAACTGCTCCATTATCTTACCTGGTACTGAGGTCAGGCTAACTGCCTGTAATTCCCAGGATCCTCCTTTCCACCCTTTTTATGAATGGGAATCACATTGGCCAGTTTCCAATCATCCAGAACCTCACCAGTGAGCCAGGACTGTTGGTAAATGATGGAGAGAGGCTTCCCAAGCTCCTCTGCCAGCTCCCTCATCACCCTGGGATGGATCCCATCTGGGCCCACAGATTTATGAACATCCAAGAGGCTCAGCAGTTCTCTGACTGCCTTCTCTTTTCCAGTTCACAGAATCCCCACGGTGTTGTCAGTTTAGAAATACAAAAGGGGACCCAGGCACTGCAGAAGTCTCAGCTGAGGAAACACCAGGCCCACCATGCCCCTGGCCAAGAGCAGGATGAGGTCTCTCCAAGTTTCCAGGTCCTCACCTTTACCTGTGCTTGAAATCCATCTCAGAGGAGGGGTGACAGCCCACAGCCCCCAACAGCGTGGTGACACTGGTGACACATTGGGGAGGACAATCTTCAGCATCCTCTGCACTCTGGCAGCTTGAGATTCAGCACTGACAAAGAAATTAACAGGGCAGCTCAAATCTAAGGGCCTTAAACTTTCTCTCCAGCACTGAGCAGACATTATTAAAATATCTGTCATTGAATCCTTTTAAAAATGAGGTTGCAAACAATGTTTTTAGTGGTTATAGTTGATGATTTCATAACTAGTATTAAAAATAAGCTGCTAAAATGCCTTGAGAGACAGGTATGTCAGGTCTGTTTGATAACCACTGCCCCAACACTGTGAAAGCTGCTTCCTTTCAAATTTGCTTCCTTTACAGTTTGCCAAGATCTGGGCCTGGCAGCCTTTAAAGGTTCAACATCTGTTTAGGTTCTCATTTTCTTCCAGTTACAATTACCACTGACCTGTAGGTACAGCAGTCTTCAATTCCTGAGCAGCTTCAGATTTTTGACTTCTGCCACACTCCCTCCCAGAGCAGTACAATCCACAGAGTTTCCTTGTTAATTCATGGCTTGCCATCAAGTTCCACACCAATGACTGAAGGAAACATGAATCACACTTCAGCACAGCAGGTAGTAACAGTGTCCTCTTGCTCTGGTATCACACACCATCCAAAATTGAAGGGCAGCCCTCCCAAGCCTGTAATCATGTCCTCACTGCCCCAGTTACCTCAGGCTGGGAGCCCTGACATTCACACCGAGTGTAAACCTGAAAAACTAGAAAATAAAAAATTCAGCCAGGCCAGAGAGACAGCTGACACACTCTTCAGCCCTGGAATAACACAGGTTATTCTTATGTCTAATTAGAGGTTTCACCAGCGTTGCTTCAAGCAATTACTTTGAAGGAATTAGTTCCTGTATAGGAAATGGAAAAACATTACAAGAACGAATTGGAAAATTGCAGGGTTTTTGAAAAAACAAATTGTGTTTATTTCTCAAATATTTTCAGCAAGTTAGGCTTGTATCACAAAGTCCCTGGACATGTTTGTATTTCACTCTTGAAGAATCAAAATTCTGAGAAAATGTCACTGCACTTTAGGCCAATTAACTCTCCACTCTCTGCTCCCCTTATTTTTCCCAGGTAAAGCTTCAGAAGATTGCACATTGTGTTCCCCTTATGTCCTCTCTCCACACATTTCCGTGCTTTAAGACAGTGACTTCTGGGAAGATGCTGCAGAAAGCAAAACCCAGTACTAACACCGAGTTATTTCATGTATTTCTGCATTACACAAATTTAAGAACACTTATGCTGCTGTTGTGAAGGCAGCTGAACCACCTCGGTATCTGCCAAGCCTCCTCCACGTTTGTTTTGGTTTTTTTTTTTCATACAGCACAGTTTCCCTGCAGTGGCTGATTTTTCTCATCAACAGGCCGGTGGGTATTTTGTAAACAAAATTAAACGGTTTTAGGGGGAGCTGCCTCCTGTGCCCTTGAGGTCTTTTGTGACGGCAATCTTGTTGGGAAAGATGGGACATGAAAAGCTGACAATTATGATTGCCTGGCAAGAGATACTGGGAATATAAAACCTATGAATGAAATAGAAATGAGAGCTAGCTTTGAGATGTGATCATGGCAGGCAGGAAGATGGTGATTGTAACAAACAATGGGACGCTAAGGGACCCAAGGGTGTAGCCCCACCCCACTCTGCCAAGGCATCAGGGAAAAGATAGATAAGAAGACAGTCTTTAGAGTTTAGAATACAGAGTGATATGGTAATAGGGCAGTTCTTATAGGCTGTATGCAAAGTCTGTAAGTTTTGTATCTCGCGCGGGTTGGTCACTGTAAATTAGAATATTCAACACATAAGGAGATGTATTGTAACAAGGTCCTCGCTCTCTTACCTGGCCCACCTCTCTGACCTCACTGCTCTTACCTTACCTCGCTTATCCCTACTCCCTCTCTCTCTCTCTTCCCCTCAGCCCAGGCTAGTGGCTGAAGGCAAGACCCTTTTTACCCACCACCCTTGCAATAAAACCACGTGTTCTCGCTAAAGTGTCTCCGGTTTGCAGAGCTCCCTCTCCCTGCCGTCCACGGATGTTCCTACACGATCTCAGCCTGTGTTTTGAATTTGCCTCGATTAGCGAGAGCTCTCATGAGGTGGAAGGGACAGGTCTGAGGCCGGCAGCCACGGCTAGCGCCACCTCAGCGAAGGCAAAGCGGCCGCTGGAAGTCACCGAACTCCCCCGGTTTCCTCCGCCCCTCTCGCGAGCGCCGTGAGCGCGGCTACGGCGGCTCCGGGGCCACCCTCAGGAGCGGGCCGGGCAAGGCAGGGTATCGCGGCTTCATCCTGCCCGTGTGGGGCTCCGGGGAGTCAGCTCTGCCCCCTCAATGTGGAAAGGGAAGGAAGGGACAGGGAAAAGGAAGGAAAAAAGGGAGGACAAAGAGCGGGAAGACGAAGCGCCTCAGCAGCGACGCCTCCCGCCCTCAGCGCGCCGCCCCGCCCACTTCCGGCCGCCCCCGCGCGCCGCGATGACGCACTTCCTCCCGCCAGCCCC